>CALYDF020008134.1:0-12107 GCA_944474145.2 Dicrocoelium dendriticum | reverse complement strand
AGAACCCAATCCACATGTGTTGCTCGCTGCTGGCATTGCACCAGAAAACTAACCTAAGCGGTCATCATTTGAAACTGACAACACGGTATAGCCGGCTTGAATGCTGTAGTAATTTCTTTTCCTTCCACCTGTGCCAACATTGGAACGCCCTCACTAATTATCTAGTATCTGCTCCCAATCTGACGATATTTATAAAACCAGTTGACGATGCATTGTCTCATTTGCAACTCGTTTTATAACTTGTTATCTAGGGGCTACAGAACGTAATCAAACAGTGTCTTAACAAACTCCCAACCAATGGATTTATTGATTTATACTTTTATACGCGAACATATGCGCCATTCTGTAGAGGTCTATGTTGAGTTCACTAAAAGGATTTTCATTTTATCATGCAATTTTATTTTTTTCAATAGTTTCCATCCCACCGGACCTGTTACGTATTGCATTTTTACCCGCAATACACCATTTTCCATTCTTCTATTGTCGGTATGATTTCTATCAAATTCATCGTTAACTATGTTAGTAAAGTTTTAGGTTCGGTTGGCACTGGGTCCAAAGGAATTCCTCAAATGCACCTGCATCCTGGTGGTGAATAATTGATAAATCACCAGATGCACCAAGTCCAGTGAATGAAATGAATGAAGAGAATTGACTACTACCAAAAATACAATTCATTTACATTTGTGGATTGTTACCCAACCGCTGTATCGTCTAGTGGGAGAAGCGAGTACAGTGCGTTGTTAACATAGGCTGAAACCGTGAGCATGAGAAATGTGCATGCGGAATAACTTCGTTTGGTGCAAATTTTGATCTTTCGATGACTGTTTTCGAACAAACGCGTGTGGTCTTAAATGTGATATTTGTGTCAATAAATTCAATCTGATTAGGTCCAACTCAGCCTAAAAATATTAGACAGCCAGACTGATCGACATGCTTGACTTCAAAAGTTGCATAAACAACTCGATTCTTTGAAACTCAAGTGCGATTTTTGGGCCAACAGGAAGTTAATTTATAGTGCGATTGGAATGAGAGGAGAAGCCGTCGATTGCTCGTTCTTGAGAAAATAGATGAACTGCGTCTCGATTAGGTTTTCCAAGATTCTGACGAATCTAGAACATAGTAAATGTGTTAGCCGGACTAACAATCCCCGTTGTTTACTTTACGGGAGGGATGCAAGAACTATTGAGAGGGAATCAAATGCAAAAGGGCAATTAACTCTTTAGAATAGATAATATATCGAGCTATTAACTAAAAGTATAAAGGATGAACTTAAGGTGTGAAAATATGGGTTGGTCTGGTGAGAGAAATGCATAGGGTTGCTAATGGGCAAGTTCAATTGTCCGCTAAAACCATTGTTCATCAAACTGCTTATTAGATTATTTCAAGTGTTTCCTATCGCCATAGACCACGCAGCGATACTCATGTTTCTTGCTTAGGCGATTCGGCTCGAATGTTGCAGTATTTCGTGCATTTCACACCGGGAACAAACAACCCCATTAACAATACAGTGCAAGCATTCCCAGTTCATACATATTATGGCAGGCGGCTTGCATTAGAAGGATTAAACAGTAACGTCGTACAAGTAGAACCCTTGACCAGGTCTTTTTAGGTAAAGATATCCTCATTACTCTCATTATGAGGTTTCCTGCAGGTGCCCCAATTCAATTTAATAGAAGGCAATTCTTAATTCGTTTGGCGCTTGTAAACACAATCAAAATAGCTCATGGACAATGTTTTGATGTGTGCGGTTTAGGTCTTGGACCGGACTGATTCCCACATGGACAATTATATGTTTCTGGCTCTATAGTTGCAAAACTGTGAATATCTTCAGCTCACAGGTAACGGAACAAAAGCAGGCCTTGCATAACCACAAGCATTGTGAAGCTACATCTATTCGAAAGACGAGATTTTTCTTTCCTTTATACAGCCCTTGTGTAGGATGAAGGATAGACAAGTCAATTCAAACCTCACTACATTTTTAAGTGCGTTATGTTCAACGATTTCAATTTACGAATACGCGCTGTTTCTATATTGATCTGTTTCTGTGTCTACTGACTTGGAGTTTGCCCTATTTTCATGTTTGAAACTGCACGCAATTAGGGTATTAAAAATCCCATAGTTCTTAAAATATTTTATCAACCGTTTTTGGATGTCAGTCGTATGTTACCTACTTCAAATAGCAGGTTGGTACGAAAATTGTTCCAAATTCCATGCAGCGTTTCTGTCTTCTCCAATGTATGTGCCATAAATCGCATCACTTCGAACTACATTTTCTCAGGATGGAGCAAAGTTCTTACCAGTCATGTGGTTGCACTATCAACCCATCTGAATTCGTAGCTGGAGTATGTTGTGGACGAAATTCGATTTTGATTGCTTTGTTTGACTTAGTCAGTCAGTTTACACTGATACGCACACAGGTACTGGTGAAATGTACGCTACAAACTCACCTATTGGAGCAGCTCTCGTATTGATGTCAAAGTTATCAGGAATGAGATGACTTTGACCATTCGCACACGTCAATCTTTGACGCCCTGCTAAATAGTTCTAGGTCACGACTATATAATTAAGCTCAACCACACGGTTGTGAATTGAAGTTTGACATAACCATCGATGTGCGATGTTACAATTCTTTGTATTTTCCTAGTCGCGTATTGTACAGCCAAAGGAATTTAACTGTGAAATGTATGTAGTTAGTCTGTGTGAACAAGATTGTAATATTCATTATTAAATGTGTACGGAATATACACGTGTAATAATTAAACAAGCTTGCAGTTAACAAAGTGTGAAGTTTAACCGCAATTATTTGCGCATTGTCAGTTGCGTCCGTGCGGCTGCTGATCAGGCAATGCAGCAAGTTTAAGTGAAAGATAGTAAAGTGTTCCAAGGCGACATATTTGTATGTTACAGTCAGACTTTATAGCTACTTTAATTAAGCCGCAGCAAACGGTAGATGTAAAAGCATTCGGGTTGAATTACTGGAATAAGGTTCATTCTGAAAACTGGTGTCACTTAGATTTTCCTGGAATACACATAGTTAAACAGGTTTCAACGTTCACTTATTAATATAATTCATATCAATAATTGCACTGCTGTCTAAATATTAATAAAGGATTCGGTACTTAATTCAAAACTATCCATAACATAAGCTAGTGGCTTTGTCTATAATCAACTATCAGGCAATATTTATGGTGGTTTGTCAATAGATTACTAATGAGTTTGATGATGCTTTCTGAACGATACTTGCAACCAAAAGCTAATTTTGATGAACATAAAAGGACGAGTCAGAACAATGATTTGATGGGTGCAATTCAGGCCAGCTTCCTACATCCTTCCATTTGAATATATCCATTGTATTCACAGCTCGAATAGGGTTCATTTAGATCATACACCAATTGGGCGTGCCTTTCCAAATATAGCAATTCGTCGACTTCGTAAAATGGTTCATTCGACTCCAATCGGTTGGAGGATAGCCGATTCAAATCCCTCATCTCCTTACACAGGATTTGTAAAAGGTGTGAAAGTTTGCGCCCATCAGTTGAATAACCTGAGGGGATGAATTTGTGGAAAAACATATTAGTCGTTTGATACTAATCTGTCACATTACTTTTGCCGTATCGTTTAATCATATAATCCGAAACATACGACACAAAATTAGAACAATAGAAATTTATGGGTTGTTTGTCCACCTAGACAAAAATTTGTGGTTAATATATACAACTCGTTTCGGATAAATTAGCAGCTTTGCTAATTCTCTGCTATTTTCTACGTGCCTAAATGGGTCGCTTATTGTCCAGTTAACATAGCAAGTTACACTTGCAGGAGTAAACAAATCGTATTGATGTTAAATCCAACTCAACTAATACGGACTTACATGTTATATAAGCAACCGGTGAAATATTCGGCCTTCTATGCCCTTATTGAAATACTTTTTCTGTTATTATTGATGAATAAGCTTTACGCGGCCATATATTTTTAGCCGCGCCAAACTTATTGAGCCAATATTTAGACGTCACATTTATGTACTAACTTATTGCAACCTGTTACCGACAGGAATGCCAAGCTAACCTATGTTGTTATGCGTAAACTTCTGTTCAATCAAATGAGTTAATTCTTGAATATGCTCTCTTGCAATGGATGCCCAGGCCTTTACGAGTGTATAATCGAATGCAGTTTTAACACTAAGAGCAATACACCACCATTTAATACAGGGAATTGAGTGACAATTTGTTGATTGCGCGACAATCGTTCAATACGTTAAGGTTGCATGGAACTGCTACCTAGTTTACTGATACGCCGTTTTTGACACGTGTACGTGGTACCCATAGGTTGGGTTTAATGGGTACAAAACGGAAGTAAAAGTTTGGTCTGGGGTGATCTCACCTGATCACATATATTTGTAGAATCAGGTCCAGAAATAAACGACACTAAAATGTTGGTAATTTGGAGATGTTGTATAATAAGTACAAATGAACTGCTGAAAAATGAAAACGAATTTTCCTGCCCTTCTCCATGACGATATGGAATAAATCTTATACATCACGACACAACACATTGATGCTTGCGATTTTAGGCTCTGATTATGCGTGAGTCAAAAGGTTTTTCCATGAATACCAAATGCGGGTCAATGTTGCCTTTTCGTATGCTAAAGTTACCAAGGGAACTCTGCTAATTCGATATTCTCTTTGACAAAATCGAATTAGTATCACAATTACCTATTTCCCGCATTTGGCGCAATTTGATTTGTTTTATTACAGTGAACAACAATTCAAGGGTGAAAGTAAGCATTGACAACATTTTAATGCACAGCCGAATAGACCCAGCTGTTTGGCGTAATTGCCGAAGTCCACAGAGAAGATGGGGACCGAATTCGATGTAAATTACGGTTGTTTAATTTTGTTTTTTAAGGCTTAATTGATCACGTCTATCAGCTTTCCAAATAGTTGCTGGTCAGTCTGAAGGTTGGAATAAACGCCTCAAACACATTAAAGGCTGAATTAGATTGTGAGCGAAAATGGAATGCGTAAAGCCAGGTCAGAAAGCAAAAGGTTTAATAAATCTTATCTAAATCTTATTTCACTGTTTGATTCGCAGTGCAGCTAAACGGTAAACAATAGATAAAACTATTTTGTCATCTCCTTACTTTAACCTAAGACGAAAAACATTTCGTATTATGAATGTGATGTGAACTCACCTAACCGTTGATTAGCTGTTGTGTGCATTTGAAATTTAAAACAGGAACTACACGATTGTTCAGAGCATAAAATGCTGTCCCACGATGAGACAAATCCACAACGATTTAAATTTTTTGTACACTTATTTGTATAAGAATTTGGTATAAGGAAAAGGAAATAAGAAAAGAAATTTCTGATAATTTGTGTTATCATAAAGTTAACACATCAGCGTTATACATAATAGAACATCTAACTCAGTTTTTATGATTGAATACCTATTAATCCAAGATATGCCTAAAGCATATGCTTGCATCTGAAATCGGTGATATCACACAATATAATTTGCAAATATTTCCAAACTATTCGTTTACATAGAACAATTTAGAGAAAATACATTTTTAATTGCTATTAAACTGCTGGCATGCTAACTGACGACATATTCCTTTATATGTGTAAAGATGTGAACCCACCACCTTCTTTGTAAGTATAAGATACCTAATTTAAACGCAGCAAACGAAGTGAACTTAATAAATTATGTAGTATTAATGAACTTTGGTTGACCAGATATGTGAGTATAGGTATGGCAAACGCACTCGGTCTCAGCAGGTTTGCAGTGTGTCCGGGTTCGAAAGTGATGCATCCAACCATGTTAAAATTAAAAAGCGCTTCCACTCGCAGAGCTATCTCTGCGTTGCTCAGTAAATATAAGGGAATTCCACTCAGCCTTTCATTCACACGCAGGCGAACCAAATGCATTTTCGATTGCAGACCCTTGTGAGAAATTATATCGTTTTCGCAAGTAAGGATCCCGCTCAAAATGAAGACGTCACGTCTTGATGTAATAAGCTGTTGCAGAGTAAAACCACATATTGAGATATAAATGTTGTTATTATGATATGTTAACGTACCTATTAATGACATTTATCAGTGTTGAAGATATAATGTACATGCCGTTTTCAGGGGATTGTTTGTGACCAAGACATGAATCGTAATGCTGCACACATATTTGGAAATATTTTATGACCCGTTAAACTGTCAAAAATACTTTGTCCCAAAATACCGCAACTCAGACGTAGCAACAGTAAATTTACCCGCCTTTAAATCGAAACCAGGCTTACCAAATCGCAGCTATCGGTGGCACTTATGTCACCCATAAATTGTAGTCGTACATCTGGTGTAGAAACAAAATATGTCATTAAAGCATGAGGCGATAGTGCGAGACACAGACTGAATTACATCCATTTTTATTCTTTGGAAGTATTTTAGTTTTCTGCGTGTATAGTAATTCCAAGAACATATAAGTCAAGCCGCAAATATTATGCGCGATCCCAACTCCTTAATTTAGACATCATCGAGCATAAAGTTGGAGAATAACATAAGTCAAGCCAAGTAAAGGTACACAGCCTACGCACGTGTAGAAGCATTTTTTTAAAGTTATACCAACACGACATTTATACTCTCATATACGATAAGCAGAAATTGCATTTTAAATGATACAGGCGGTCCCTAACTGATATATCATTGTTCGTTTTTAGACTAACAAGCTAGCAGAAATGACAATATTGCTCAATGGGAAAGGGAAATTTTAATTCAAGAAGCTCAGATTCTTTTCTTTGAATGATACAGAAATACATTGCTGAATGGCGATCAAGGAAGATTCGGTATTTAAGAAGAGCGTAATCTGTCCGAGAGTGAAAATATAATAAGACCACACAACAGTTAGAACATTTTAAAAGAGACTGGGCAACGCCACTCCAAAAGATCATTAAAGTTAGGTGTTAATTAAAATCCCTTAATTTTTATGGGCATGAAACTACTAAGTAATATCAGACATTGTTAGTGGAATTCGATAAGTAATATGCAAAAACAGCCTTTTGCAAAATACAACACACGGTTAGCTAGGAGCTCGGAATGACACCTAACGCATCGCTTCTTGACGTTAGTGTGGTTTGCAAAGCAGTCACGCAATACAATGCATGCATATCCGAGAACGCCGATTTCGAACAACTGTTTAGTAATATCACTTTGTCAACTCTTCAACGGCAATGACGTAAGAAGTTAACAAAATCAGTTGGCCACGCAGATCTTATTCAAAGCAGACTCGATGAAGTTTATGGAAAATACCTGATCCAATCTAGCTTAGAACGCTCTCTTCTACCGTATAATTTATTCTTACTGTGCGCCTCACCGTGCAGTCGCACTGATTTCACCTTCTTCTCTATTTGCATTTTCCTCCACATTGCTTGACGCACAGTGGTGTGCTTAAACTTATTCACCTTTGATTTACCTACGTTATCATGTGGATCTGTACCACGTGCAAGCCCGAATTTTTATCATACTATACTTTTGAGTCAAAGGTAAACATATGATAAAGTGGAGTTAATAAACAAATACTTGCAAATAATTTACCGTTATGAAATTTGTATTTCAAAATTATGAAGTCCATATGCGTGGACTGTGGTAAAGTTGTCACCTTTCGGTCAAATGCCGTAGAGTGCAACCTCTGTGAGTGTTGGACACACCCAGGTTACTGTAAGGTTGGTCATCGTCTCTAACAAGGTCTTCAGCTCAATGCCACTAAAGACATTAGCTTTCATTTCGACCCGTGTGTAGCAGTGGTTAAAGATGAATGACTTTTGATATACATACGCATTTCGTATAAGTACTGATTCCGCACAAGCCGTGTACAAATCTGGCGGTGAGACACCTGTCTCATTAATGTGCCTAACCTGGTCTGGTTATTTTACACCACATGAAAACGAAGCTGCACCTCCTCTACAAATTTGACAGAGACACCGTCATTCAGTTAAAAAAGGACCATATGGTAAGCTCAACACGTATACTGCAGTGGTGAGCACCCCAGCAACAGCTACGGCAACCACAACTGAAGATAAATCCGCGAGGAATGTATCCCCACGACCCAAATGGAAATCAACCAGAACAAACAAGGAGCTAAAGTTCCTCTTAAACCAAGTAGCGCAGGTCGAGCAACTGATTAAATAAAAAAATACTTACAAAAGAGTGCCACCGGAGAGGAGCAGTCCGCTTGCTCGCAGCTGCTGTCTGAAAGTGAAATGTTCCGGAATCCAAAAATTTGACTACAGCTGACAGAAAACTGGATGACTAAGCTTTCCCTAAGTCAATTATCCTTTGCACTATTTGTTGAGGACGAGAATGGGATAAATATCGTCGCTGTTTTACGCATTGGCTGAAAACTAAAGGACCCGTTCAGGTTTCGTCCACCGAAACTCTTATATCATTATGAAGAAGAATTTCCGCGCCTCAAGTGAAAGCCGTCTACTTCCGGGAAGCTTTCTCCTCGGTGAATCAAGTCAATATGAGCCAAGCTGTCTCCCAGCAACGAACTGGACGAGCACCAATAGAAACAAATCTGCACATTGTTGATTTCCGTGTGGTAAGATAAACTCAGAGGGAATGATGGAGGCCAATTCTCCTCTTCCTCGACCTCAAATATAAAAATCAAACTACAAGTAGTAATTGAAAATACGCAGTCTCAAAAATAAGCCAATCAAAATTGAGCTTCTTATTTTTGAGCGGCAACCGGACCTAGTGGCATTCACCGCAACCTGGCTGTCATCCGAGATATCTGACTAGGGGGTTCACACGCTAGGCTACCAGCTGTTTCAATGCGATCATTTCTCGGAAGGACTAGAGGCGGAGTGGATCTTTATGTGAACAATAAACACAATGTTCATCCTGTCAGACCAGATTTTGTGACCATGAAATTTTAGAAGTGCTTTGGTGTCTGTTTCATAACGGATACCAATAGCCGATGGTCAGAGTGGTCTATAGAGCTCTGGCAGGAGTTTGCCCACACTTAATGCACGCCATGCGGAAACACAGCAGAGACACACACTATCATCTTATGGGTGGCTTTAATGCCCCCGCATAAACTAGGACAATCTTTAAAATGATCTACCAGCGGACTCCATCGAAATTTCTCTCCTTGGTACCGTCCACGAGTGTTACCTGACACAGAATGTTTTTATAGGAACACCAACAGCCCGGAGCAAACGCCATACGTGCTGGAATTGGTTCGCAACCCGTCCCCAAATGCTGTCCAATCTAAAGATTCTACAACCTCTGAAGAAGAGTGTTCAATGCACAGTCTCCCTTTTATGGAAACAACGCCTCACAATCCACAATTAAGGGACCAAGCGTCAAGAGTTATTGCGCGCTGACTAATCTAGCTTAACAATGACTGCAAGCAAAATGGACTAGGGTATTATACATTCCTTAAATATGGATGACGCATGGGATTATCTGCGGTCTATGATGATGCTCATTGAATAGATTGTTCCAAACTTCAAGATAGACAAAGAAACGCGAATCCTAACGAAGCAATGACAAACCGTGAGACAGTATCAAGCTCAAGGACTGATATCACTTACACAAAAAATAGAAAACGTAGCAAAACATGCACCAAAATGATTACAACAAACGACTACGACTCAAGCATGTCCCCAAGATATGTTTGCCTACCTAGAATGAGATGCTATGAAACCTATCGTACGCCCCGTATAGTCCTCCTTTAAGGAAGGCACCGTATTCTAGGAGATGATAAAATAGCAAACACACTGCCTACATCTATTACTCCGTCCTCTCTGTGAAAACTCTGCTGTTAATTCACCGTTTGTCTACGCACTGCTCTTTGCTGGAGCAAGTTAATAATAACCCCGGATTTTTGTCAGGAAGCTGCTCTTCCTACTAGACCCAAGCCCCTTTCCCAAATCTGGGCGAATGGCATCATGCCTTTCACAGAGTGATAGATGAGTACTTTGTCACACCTCACTACCAAAGTATTGGAACTACCTAAATGTTGGCCGTCTACCAGCAGACTGGAAATAGGTACAGTAATGCCTAAATACAAGGAAGGTAATCATTAAGTCCCAAAAAGCTATTGACTAATATGCCTGGCACCAATCATTTGTAAAAGCGCGGGAAGTGGTATTGAACCCAACCGGCAGCTACATTGTGAGGACCTAAACACCATCTTTCTTGCCCAAATGATTTCCGGATATCAAGATCCTGCATGTCCAAATTACTTGTTATCAGCGAAACATGAGCAAAAGCCATAACTTTTAGAAAACTGGCTGAAGTGATCTGCGAATAAAATTCTAGGAACGTCGTAACGCACATACACCCATCAAGCTCATAATGACTTGGAACCCGTGAGATTGACAAGCGATCTCCTCCAGTTTTCTACATCTCAATGTACTGAATGAACATCACAGAATTATCTGTCCCACAGTCGTTGCATCCGCCACTGCCACTTAAGCAGATCTATTGCGGAAATCTACCAGTAAACCAAATTAATTTTTCGAGTGTGCACCTTCTATGCATTCATTCGGCAATTCGTTTTTGGCGCTATCTAATGATTTACTTGGCATCAGAATCTGACAATAAAGTTGATACCTGAAACTTCTTCGAAATCCATCATTCTAAAACATACGAAACTTGCGTGAATTCTACCACACTCACCTAAGCTCAACTATCCAAGCAGCCGAAGTATGGCGTGAGGAATAGTCAAGCACCCAATATCAACAACGGAAATGTCGTTTGTTGACATCCGTCAGCTTTGTTTCCAATGGTTGTATTTTTCATAGAAGTCTGTCAACGGATATCGTGTGCCTGTCCAAACGCGCTTGGTACGTTTATTACCGGTAAAGAAAGCGATCGCAATTTACGCACGTGACTGTGACCTCAACAAGTTTTGTAACGCAGAGACAAAGTAAAACAATTGGTAAAGATCCACGCAGTACAAGACAGTACTTCGCGATTCGAAGTCCTACTCTAAGCTATTCGGATTTTTCTCAACATAAGTCCAGAAGAAGGCCTTTTTCCACATGACGTTGGCAACAGAAACGCGACAACTAACTGCTTTTATGATATCGAGCGGTCCGTACTAGTATAAAGCTTCCCCAATTGTGCTCAGCTGTACTCCCGCAGCTTGGCAGAAGTTCATGCGTCACTCACTTACAGATCTGCTGGGACAAGTCCCCTACATTGATAATATTTGCGTTTTCGGATCTTGAACGTAAGAGCACGACTCAAGGCTATGCGCTGTATTTCACCGGCTGGAAAGCCTAGATCTTCGACGTGATCATGTAATGTGGACATTTTGTACCATTGAAATCGAATACATTACGTACATCTTATCATCCAGAGGAATCCGACCATGCGGCGCTAATGATCGCGCTATCACAAAAACACCTATTCCGAAGAATGCGTCCGAGGTTACGCATTTTCTTGGTCTGTGCTCGTAAACTAGCGCTATTTGCTAACTGTTATTACCTTAGAGGAGCCCTTGAGAATGTTGACATAAAAAAATGCCAACTTCTACTGGAGCTATGAACCACAGTCTGCCTTAGGATAAATTAAAGCTGCCTTGCCTCTAGTTCAATGCTGGCCGATTTCGATGAAAACTGCCTTACGTTCGTCTGGGCTACTGCGCCAAAATACAGTTAAGCAACGATCCCGGCGCAAACGCCGAGTGGAGAGGAAAAAGTGATTGCATATGCCTCTAGAAAATTATCCCCTACAGATGTTTTATACTCCGCCGGTGAAAGGGACGTCCTCGCCTGTGTCAGGGCCTGTGAAAAATGGCACCTATTCCTGTTTGGTCAGAGGTTTAGATTGCGTACATAACACTCTGTTTTAACTACCCTCCTTAGTAGAGGAATCAAAGGTCACAAGCCAGTGCGGATTAATCGTTTTTATGCGCGTCTACTGAAATATGATTTTCAAATCACATTTCGCCCAAGTCCAGAAAATTATATTGCAGATAGCTTATCACCTATTCCATTGGACAATTCCGGTAAAATTGAGGGCGACGAAGAAAAACCGTGATTTCCACTTTACATCCAAATGTGAGACTTCCGCCGTAATTAAGCAATAGCTTCAAGAAGCTAACCA
>CALYDF020008133.1:0-11895 GCA_944474145.2 Dicrocoelium dendriticum | reverse complement strand
CACACAGACTGTGAGGCTGAGTCATCTTTGGTTGATTGGATTCCGGTGAACAGCCATTTATGTGCAGCCCGTTTGACGACATCAGCTAAGGCGAATTCGCGAAGTAAAACAAACGCTGTTTGTTTGTGATTTCTGCTTATGTTCCCACGGACTGCAGTTCTAATGCAGTCAAGGACACTTTCTATCACGAACTGAACACGCTCCTACGCAGTGCTACTAGTTCAGATATTATAGTACTTGCAGGGGATATGAAAACACAATTAAGGCGTCTGAGCTCTTCAGATGCTCAGCTGGGTGGTAAGTATGGGCTTAACTCCGAACGGACTGACAACGTCGAGCGTCTGCTGCAACTGTGTGCGGAGCACCAGTTGTTTCTTACTCGCACTGCTTTTAGACACATTGGGCGCCGATGTGCCACTTGGCGTCCACCTGTAGCTGGCCAGCGATGGACCCAAATTGACCACATAGCCATAAGTTACAGGTGGCGCGGTTCCATTCTGGATTGCCGCTCGTACTGGAGTACCTGTGTCGACTCTGACCATGCCTTGGTGCGCTGTCGTTTCTCCATGAACTTTACCGGGAGGGTCACCAAGCCTCCCCTACGATTGGCAACGGAGAAATTGTCCCAGCCCTCTGTCAGGCAAGCCTATCAAGAAGCACTGCATAGCGAACTCTCGCTGTCTTGTCCTAATGACACTGAACTTCAGTGGAATAGGATCTCGGCCACTATGCACGATGCAGGGGCATCTGTTTGTGGCACTATCAGTCGTCATCGCACCAGTCACTGGATATCCGAGAGGCCCGTGAACCTTTTGGAAGCTAGAAGGCACCTCCCGGCTGGTTCTGAACACAATGTGACCAGACGGGCTATTAGGTGTGAACTAAAGCGGAGCCTACGTGCTGACAAGGAAGCCTGGTGGACCAGTCGGGCTCAAGAAATGGAGGAGGCAGGAGCAGTAGGCAATTACCGCAAGCTCTTCCAGCTAACACGCAACACTGGTCCGAAAAAAACCAGGCGTCAGTGAGACAATCAGAGACAGCGCGGGTGCGCTGATACACAATAAGGGGCGCCGTATGGCTCGTTGGGCTGAGCACTTTGAACATCAGTTCAGTAGTATCTACCTTCAATCCACCACAAGGTGATGCAGGACGAGCCATGGACGGTTAGTTTAGAGCCTCCGTCGGAGGCCGAGGTCCGAAACGCGATCACAGCCCTCAATCGTTTTTGTGCCGCTGGCCCGGATTCCCTCCCACCTGCACTATTTAAGGATGGAGGTGAGGTCCTCTGCAAAGCACTGACCTCCCTATTCGAACGTATCTGGAACGAAGAGAGTGTGCCGGCTAATTGGAACGAATCGATTATAGTGGCAATATACAAAAAGGGCAGTCGCACAGACTGTGCGAACCACAGGGGTATTAGCCTAACGCCAGTTGTGACAAAATTACTGGCCTCGATTATCGTTCGTCGCCTCACTGCAGAACGGGAATCTCGGATTAGGGAAGAGCAGGTCGGTTTTCGGCCAGGACGTGGCTGTATAGACCATCTATTTACTTTTCGGCAGGTGATAGAGCAGCGCCACGCATACCGCAGACCGACAATAGCTGTGTTCCTCGATTTCAAGAGTGCGTTCGATTCAGTCGATCGATCGATTCTGTTCGAAATACTTGCGCGGAAAGGTGTTCCCACGAAATATGTGAACATCCTTCGTGCTCTATACTCGAACACTACAGGCCGTGTCAGGGTCTATGGTGCCCTATCGGATAGCTTTTCGACTGCAAGTGGCGTTCGACAGGGTTGCCCGATTTCCCCGTTTTTGTTCAATTTCGTCATGGATTCTGTCATGGAGTGTTCCCTTGCGGAATCTCACGATGTAGGTGTTGAAGGGATGTCTGGTGAACGGTTGGTTGATCTAGATTATGCGGACGATATCGTCTTGATTTTCGACAATGTTGAGGCGGCACAATCAACCCTGAATAGCCTATCCAGAGTGGTCCCATTATTTGGTATGCACTTCGCACCTTCAAAGTGCAAAGTGTTGCTGCAGGACCACCAGCCACTTGATGACCCCTTGACGCTTGCTAACGAGGAACTCGATGTGGTCGATCAATTCACTTATCTTGGCAGCTGCATCAGCAATGATGGTCGCATTGAAACTGACGTGAGCTCACGCATTGCAAAGGCTAGAGCTGCCTTCTTGAACCTGCATCATCTTTGGCGACAGAAGGGAGTTTCCCTCCGTCTGAAAGGCCGTGTATCCAAGGCCACAGTGAGGGCCGTTCTGCTCTATGGTAGTGAGACTTGGCCCCTTCGGTCTGAAGATCTGAGGCGTCTTCAGATCTTTAATCATCGTTGTCTGCGAAGCATTGCTGATGTCGGATGGCACCAGCGTGTCCGCAACGATGATGTGCGTAGGCGAGTACTAGGTAATGATAATCATGCTAGCTCCCTAGAACGACCGATAGCATTGAATACGTTGCGTTGGCTGGGGCATGTGCTACGTATGCCTCGTCACCGCTTACCTAGGAGGGCCTTGTTCAGTCTACCAGGTGTAGGATGGCGCAAGGCTCGAGGTGGACAGAAGTTGACTTGGCAGCGGGAAATGAAGTCACTGACGACCAAACTCGGTGCCGTTGGTCCGTCTCGCCTTCCGGGTTGGAGTCCACGTGACTCACCTTGTGCTTGGCTCGAGACTTTACAGGACATGGCTCGCAACCGACACCAGTGGCGCGTCTGCTGCCGTCTCCTAATCGGATTGTCTGTTTAAAGTGTGTTTGGTGCTGAGTTATCTGCGGGGTAATGGCTGATTATGACGCGTGGCAGTGAAAGCCGCAAGGAAGCTGTCTCGCCGATGCCGCCTTATCTTTGCACGATAGCCAGCTGTTTGTGACGGAATGTTGTCTACACAAGGTGTAGGCGCCTTGACCATGAATGTTTGCTTAGGGCATTAAGGTTTTCAGGTAAGTCCCCCTTCTCTCCCTCTTATTCTTTATTTCATAGGTCCTCATGGTTGTGTGGCAGCGAAGCATCAGTTCAAATGGCTGATGTACTGCTGTTGATGATGATGTTGATGATGGCCTTGGATAACACCAGTAGGACTGCATGTAGTATCGGTGACTATAGTAATCTTCTCTTCCTAGTGTGGCATTGAGTAGTTACGGATTGTTGCACACACTTAGATCGCTGAGCTTCTTGGCGAATAACGCAAATTATTTAACCCAAGCAGTCCGGCACATTAAACTGGGCTGTACCCCTCAAGCGGATCAGGGGCTGCAATTTGTCTGGAAATCTTACGCAAGGTAGTGAGCACGTTTGTATCTTGTAGTGCCACTAGCTTAACAAAATCGTCTAACGACACTTCAGTGTCCCCTCTGAACATTTCCACTAAACCGTTTAACACAATAGGATGCAGGTCGACAATATCTGTTCTAGTCCCAGACCAACAGACAAAATGATCATGGCTAAAACGGACGCAATCCAAACGCTGAATGGGATCAATGCCTTGGATGGGCGTAAAGTCAGCTGACAGCACGAGAAACTCAATCATTTGTTCCGACCCATTCTTCGGATTTATCGTCTTCACTGTGACGCGACCCTTCGATTGTATCTACCAGCCGTTCTGCAATTTGGAACAAGTCTGTGCTTCCTGACGCTCTGCTCCCTTACCGTACTTTTCGAACAGTCCTTCAAACCTGGTTCACTAATCCGTCTGAAATATCGATCACCTGTCGTATGTTACTACTATCTATTTATAAGTAGTATAACTTCAGCCGAACATATGAGACAGATTGCTAAATTTGACCCGGATTAGAACCTGGGAATTGGTTGCTGGACTAGTTAAATGCCATTTATTTCGTTGCCATGATTATAAAATATTTCGTTAGTTTACAGACATCCATTTATATAGCATGAATTTCCTGACGACGTCGTCTCAACGCACCATCTATTAAACAATCGAACGAAATCATACTCTTTGAGGCAAATCCGCGGAACTATTTCTGTATCTAACCGCAAGTCTCCTTCGCCTATCCGCCGAGTAAAGGTTTCCAATTTAATTGATATTTAATAATGTATTATGTAGGTTGTTTCAATACAGTGGTTTTGCCCACCACCCGCAATTCTTACAGCTCATACCGTGCGTTCATATAGACAATCCATAGTTCGATGTCTATTTCTGCAGTTACACAAATTGCAACGACTCTACTTGAATCATTAATGTCGAAAAACGGCAACGGCATGTTACCTAATGAGATTAGCAGATTAGTTTGCTGGCTTTCACTTTCATCCAAACCAACACCGGCGGATTATAAGTAATGAGCAACCTGATTTTTCTTTGACCAATCCGTGCAGGACGGGCCCCAAACCAGGCAGTAACACTTTAGCGCCGGCAATCGAGAACGGAAATTTGACAAGTGGTTTGCTCTCACTTGGGTGTCTGTGCTGAATTTTCTCCAACCTTACACGCTGCGCACAGTCATGTTTTCTCCGTTCACGGATGCTGCTGAATTTGCTGTGCTAATTTCGTGTTCTCAAAAGATATGTCAGGACACTGATTCAGAGATTGGCTGCTCTACCTCAGAACGCACCGAGTCAGCTGGTCGTTTTAAATACAAAAATCGGTCCTTTTGCCTGCAAAATAGTCACCTTTTTACTTGAAAAATTTGCATCTTGGCAGGATGTATAATTGAGTCATGTATGTGTCAAGTTACTCGTCCACGAAGAGAAAATAAATCTCTACCGGTTCGCTTACTCAACCCACACAATATTCCCTAAATATCAATATTATCACGAAATCCGTTTCTTGGCCAACAATGGAATTCAAAATCGCCAGCTCTCGCCTCGCTTCAATTGTCGTAAGCCTGTCTACACACAGTCACCTGTCATGTGATGGAGTATCAGCGATTCGAAGTTCAGTTTGCTATCCAAATCCTCCAGTAGTTCTGCAGTGGGTTTACCGTCAACTGCAGAGCAGTTGGTAATGGAATCGTCGGCTGTACACCAAAGGCGAACGAGGTCCTCCGCGACTTTGTCTCATCTGATAATGTGTCGAGAAGCCCTCTTAGAACCAACATGAACCCTGCTGCGGTCAGAAATCTAAAATTATAACAACCAATGGGCATGCTCAGGGTTACCAATGTATTTCTTTTCGGCAATGTACATCAAATGAGTAAAATTACGGGGCTGCAAATAGCAACAATACGTTAGTGAAAGCTGAACCGAAAACGGTTGGGAAGATTTGAACAGGCTTTTTACATTCGTTTGATCTTCAAATCGATCTACTCAGGTAACCAGTGTCGCGATATACCTTACGGGCTTACACACGACGCACCCTCTGATCAGTCGTGCTATATCCTAGTTAGCTTGCAAATTATGTAGCCTAGCCGACGTTCCCCATGGCTTAGTGGCTTAAACTGCTGGCTAGTTGGCATCTGCCTTTAGCCGTCATGGGTTCGAACCCCAGTAGGAGATCGAGGGGATGCGCACTGCTGACGAGCCCCAATGAGGCGGCACGAGTCTGGTGCATTTTCGGGTAAGGCTTTGCTATGTAGCTTGTGGGCTGCTAGGAAGAATACCTTAAAAGATTCGAGCAACATCGCAATCGGTAGTCCCTGGAGCATCATGTGAACGGTTTCTCGTTGCGGAAAAGGCAAGAGGATGGATTCCACAAACACCCTCTGGTTGCATGGCTATGACAGTGTTGGCCTAATCACAATCGCTTCAGCAGTCTACAGGAAGTGATTCCTCAGCAATTGTATGTGCAGCTTCTGTATAAATCCTAGCGATCAGCAACGATCACACCGTGTACTTCCTCTAAGCTGCTGTCCGCCATCGCTGGATGCGTGGGACTAATCATTCCAAAGATGAATGTTGAGACCTGACCCTTACGGCGAAGTGAATTTAAATTAAAAAGGTGGGAGTGAAACACAAATGTGCGAAAATTCTTGTAACTGAATTGATCAGATTTGTTTTGATTGCGTTCTCCACGCTAAGAAGTCTGTGAGTGGGAAGTATTCCAGTTGAGTCGCATTCCAATTTTACTCACCCGCATGACATGATGTAGCAGAGCGTACGTTAATGAGTGCAGATAGGTGTGGGATAACCAATAGACTACAATACACGTTGTTGCGAAGTTTAAACTTACATCGAATTTAGCCATGACTTAAGTTGATGGGGCATTCATGCAGTGGGATACCGATTAGCAGATTCTGTTGATAAATCGATAATGAAAGTACATTGATTCCAGGGTTATCGTCGGCAGGTGTGAATGACCAGTGAGGTTCATCCGTGTACACCTGTGCGTGTGAATGAAATAACAATCAAAAGCACTGCACTTTCTATTCAAAGCTATGAAGTATCCACTTTCCATCGGGACATTTGGTTCCCATGCACACAGCTTGAGTGCGTCCACAGAGCACGTTGGTTGCATAGTGAAGTGTATGTGCCTTAACTGCGCACGCAACTAACTCATGCTCACACAGTGAGGAGAGCGTTCAATTTAGTGCAGAAAAATCGCAGGTGGCTAAGCGCTTCACACATGAGTGACCTCAGAGGTTATGAGAACTCACGAGGAATATAACAACGTATGCCACTCAGGTAATGTAGTATTTGAAAAGCACGGAAAGAAGACGAAGGCTGGTAGATGCATGCATTTCGTATTGTCTCCTCAGTACCATTAACAATAACCGATAAGCATAGATATAGCTAACAGTGGGTGCAACCAGACAAGCTTAAGGTGCAAAATGAATGACGGAAGTTCACACCTACGTCCAAGGCAGCTTTAGGCTGACAAATAATTGTTTCTGAACACACAAGGCTGGCTTAATCCGGCTAATTGCGACAGCCTCAGCAAACCGAAGGAAGCGGGGATTAGTGTGACGTAACACGACTTTAAACGCTGAGCCCAGCTCTAATTGGTGACCCGAGTCTAATAGGTGTTTGCCTATCGAGGAAGCCGGCGGTCTGCGCGAACATGGAATCTGACGCGGGTAGGCAATCTGAGCAACTTCACGTTGAACCCATCTTGGCACATGTTCCTTTATTCGGGAAGTCAGCGTTCTATTGGTTCTGCCTATGTAACTTTTTCCGCAGTCACATACAAATTGGTATACACAGTGTGAGTTGGCCCCCAATAGGCTGAGCTTCCTTCGTTGGACGTATGGGCAAATTTCGGGTTCGGTTGATAACGACAACTTGTGCAGCATAGTAACTTCCTTGTGTAGCCGAAATTGTACGCTTAGTCGTCTTCAGCGTGGCTAAGTCACCTTTGAAAGGTAACTCGATATACACTTTCTTCTTGGCTGCCGTGTGCACCAAGTCCTTTGGTCCTCGCGGTTGGCTGTGTTTCTCGGTAAATCTTCGAGGGTAGCCATTCGCCATTAGTGTTGCTGTAATTAACTCTAGCTCATCGTCCAGACAGTCGGTCGAACAAATTCGTCTGGCACGACTAACTAGAGTCTTCACAAGTGTCCGTTTGTACCGCACTGGCGTGAAGCTGGTGAAGTGCAGGTACTGACCGGACCAAGTCGATTTGCGGTAAATTGACCTCTTAATCAATCCATCCTCCCTGCGAGTTATGAGTATGTCCAGGTATGGTAGACAATTGTTTTGTTCTATTTCACATGTAACGCGTAAGTTAGCATGAGCACCATTGAGCCGTTCTACCAAATGTGTGAGCTGCTGCTCCGACGAACAGAAAGCCAAGATATCATCGACATATCTTTTGTAGTATGGCACCTGGGCTATTTCTGTAGAAATGCTTCTTTCTACCATCCACATGAAGAAATCAGCGAGCACAGGACCTAATGGGCTACCCATTGCTACGCCGTCAATCTGACGGTATGGTGTATTCCGGAAGTGAAAATCCACATTCTCCGTGCACAATAGTAGAGATTCTCTTAGCAATTCAATCGGAATTGGTAGCGAACAGCCACCATTTTCAGCTAATTCGCATACGTAATCAACCGTCTGATGTAGCGGCACGTTGGTAAATAAGGATTCTACATCCAAGGAACATATAACTTTGTCTGACAGGTTGAGTTCATCCAGATCATCAATGAGTTGAAACGAGTCTTTAAGACTGTATGGATTGAATTGTTGTTTCAGCGGAGCTAGCAACTTCACTAACCAACGAGCGAGTTTGTGCTGGGGCGCGTTCATCTTTGAAAGGATTGGCCTGAGTGGCACTTCACACTTACGTGTCTTTGGGGACCCATACAACTGGGGAATAGTGCTACCACTCGGCTTCAAACTATTAAATGTATCCAAGTCTATCACGCGGTGGAGGAGAAGTAATTCCAGGTGACGAATTATGCGCATTTCGACATTGGTTATGTCCCCCACTTTCGTGAGCCGTTCGAATTTACTCGCATCGTTGAGTATAACGCACATCTTCTCATTGTATTCGGTTTTATTCATGATTACCACTCCTGAACCTTTATCTGGTTTCATTACGGCTACGTCCTTAGCTCGTAGTTCACGTAAAGCCTGAAAATGTCGAGCTGTGATGGCACATTTTTCATTAATTGGCATGGTTTTTACCTCATGGGCGATATCAGTTAACTTGTTTGTGAACCAAATATGCTTATCAGGGCTGGTTGGTTGGAGCTCCTTAAACTGTTTTGTTTATTTATTATGCTTCGGTTGCATGTACACTCGCTTTGCTACAAAGAAATATTGTTATTTAACCACCCTGTATACCTTTGCTATTTACTGTGTACTGCTTGGGTGTTTTGCGATGTCACAAATATAGAAGCGGCGCCGGCAACTGTTTTTGTTTCGTTGCGCTCCAAACATTTCATGTGGGTCGTATTGTCGTGTATCTGCGCAACTTCTTCTGCTATAGACAAACAAAGCCAACTTCAAGCTGATGTGTTTCGTTATCCTGTGAGATATCTCATCGAGCGTAATTGGGTATTGGTGAACTGCAAATTTGTAGTACATGAGCGCTATTCTTACATGGTCAACTGAAATAATAACGTCACGTGACCGTAAGTGAGGCAAGGGTTTGATTAATTGGAGTGGATATGGTTGTTGCAGTTTTTGTGAAGAAGTGATTGTTTTTAGCATATCGGATAGTGTCAGTTTGGACAAAGTAAAAACGACACTACTTAGTGCTTTATGGTGTCCCGCATCATCTGTAAATGTCTGCGTTTAAAAAGAAAACACCGAGGCACTGTTGTCTAATCATTCTTAAATGTTCATGTGAAGAATTGATGGATTGTTTTCTGCCCAGCCAACGTATCATTACTGTATGCACCCAATAGAAAGATATTTTGATTAAACCGGATCGTACGCCTCTGTAACGATCGCTTCTCAAAATGACACCGAGAACGTCAGAAAACAGTGACAGATACTTTGATACATCACGTACAAATCCACATAAAATTGGCACACTAAGTGTGGCAACCGTAACTACTAACCCGGATCTCGACAATTTGTATCTAGAAGCGATAACTGCCCCACGTTCTATCGCAAAGTCTACTGTACGGCAACCGAACTTAACGTACACCAATATTTTTGGCCGCTGTCTCATCGCTCCGAACTCCTTTAATTTAGTCTGTGTAGAAAATATTAGAGATGGCGAACAAGCGACAGTCGGAAAACAAATAAAATTACCGAGAAACTGTCACAACCGTCGGGACGTGCTCCCAAATTGGCGTGCTGATGTCGTAAACACAAATACATCGTCGACAGGTATTTGCACGAACTATGCGGTTAGGAGGAACTCGGTAGCGCTTAACCCTCCGTGCCAACAAGTGCCTCGGCATCGCAGCGTTACACGTTACTTCGAGCCTGTTCGAACTCGTAACACTTACCGTATGGCTACGCCTACCTACTAACCTCCAACATGGTTGGCGGCATCCGGTTTCAAATTTGCTCGTCCTGTGGCGAGCCACAGTGTAAACCCAAAGGAATAAGATCGGGAGACATGTGGATGGGAGACACGTTTCATCAACGAAGCCGGCCCACACTCCTTCACAGGCAAACACAAGCACGCTGTATGTGGGGAACAAAGCGCACACATGGCGGTGGCTGGACCATGGTCCGTTCCACACTGAATGTATGGAACCGCTCTTCGAGCCTAGCACGACCACAAGGACCGTGCACTCCGTGGCCTCAATCAAGGACCAACTATCTCCTGGAGCCGGTATGGACGAGGTAATGGGTAATAAACTGGTAGGCGCCTTGTCGACATGCACATCAAGCGCCACCACACTGGGAATATCAAACAACAGTCAATCAGTTGGAATGACATTATCAAATAAAATATATATGTTAAAGCATACGTCTATGCCGACATAACAATTAAATAAATTTTAAATTTAAATACATTTGTTTATTCCACGACTGTGCGGGACTCGGACCAGTAGGTTGGTCCGATCGAAGTGTACAAGTGCTTCGCAAATTTGTTTTTGATACAGAAAAATGGCAAAAGGTACGGTCAGTCAGGTCCTTTAGAAGAACAGTGTCAATATCGTGCTGATATTTACTTTGCGAAGGTATTGCAAGGTAGCATTTTTAGTTAGCCAAATACTAACATTTGCTCGGCACGCAGTGTAAGCTATCATAGTACAGTGGTCGGAAACGGCTTGAGCTTGATTGTTTCGTCATGTAGCGGAACGCAATCCAAACGCCAAGCATCCAGGCATATGGGTATATTTCATCGCAGAATTTGTACGAGTCTCGGAGGAAGGGACATGTTGGAAAGATAGAACGGTGGACAGGTTAATCGATCTGTACGCAGAGAAGACTACAGTAATTATGTCAGTTTTAGGAAATGTAAGATATTGTGAAGAAAATGTGATAAAGATCATTAATAATATGATCGCCAGAAAACAGTGATTAAACATAGGTAGGGGAAGCATGCATGTTAGTTAATGATATCACATCCGCGATGGTCTTTCATTACAACGGGTCAGGCTTGTGTTCCTATAAATTGCAAATAGGCCTGCTATTATTTCTGGAGCTGAATCGGATGCGGTACTCAAGCAGTGGTTTGGATAGGTGTATGTCAGATCTATATTTTATGGTAACTTGATACGCGAGCAGGTGTATACGTGACAGAGTAAGCACTGGAAATTAACACCCTTTGCAAAACTGTTGAAAAGAAATAGTGCAATAGTAGTCAGGTGGAAGAGGATGTGTACTCGGAGGAACTTCGTCATAGGCATCTAAGTGTCCAGGAAGGCCTTGAGATAGACACGGTTGGATAATGGGAGGATATAAAAGGAGTCCATGAAATGAAAAGGAGAACACGGTATAGGGAAAAATCCTGATGTTGCTCATCCAATCACTGGCACCCCATGACCGCACTATCGTCCTGATTTGGACTCATCATTTGGAAATAGGCAGAGCTGGGGCGGAAATCATAGCCTAGTGGTTCACAGCGGATGCAAAAACACCATGACACTGAGATCAGTGCGCAACGCTTGTGAAGCGGAAACTAATTCAAGGTAGGATTTGGAGAATCCGCTGTGTGTTTGGGTTGCTACAAACAAGCTCCTTTGAGACCTCGGTCTTTCGGTTAATAAGGACCGAATGTGAAATGACAATATTCTCTATTTCGTTAAGGCAGAGAGATGACAGAGGTTGCGATATGTCAACATTTCGATTGTTCTCATCAGTCGCAAACACAATACGATCAGAAACACATAAGGGATTATATACACGGAAAAAAGTGGCACCACCAATCAAAATGTCACAGTCAAGACCATGGCGACCGAATTGATTGCCTCAAGAGTTTCTGTGCACATAGCACAAGGTTGATAGGCTTTAATTAACAACGCCTCACTAATTGCTAGCATTATCGGGTTTTTGTTACGTAATAACACTTTGAAGGCTGTCTCGGGGTTCACGTGATGACGGGTTGTCATGAGCGGCTTGGTGATAGACGATGT
>CALYDF020008132.1:0-11919 GCA_944474145.2 Dicrocoelium dendriticum | reverse complement strand
GTGTTCCCACCAGATGTGAGCCAAACTGCGAAGGCACCGATGGTCAAAGGTAAGTAGCCTCTTCATGTCCGCCGATCTTAGGGGCCAGGTTTCGCAACCGTACAGTAACGTCGAACGTACTGCTGCATTGTACACTCTACCCTTCAGGGCGAGAGTAATGTCGCGCCGTCGCCTTAGGTAGCGAAGGTTAGCAAAAGCACTTCGAGCTTTCGCTATGCGGTTCGTGATCTCGTCTTCGATCCCAAGGGCGCTGATACAACTTCCCAGGTAATTGAATTTCTGAACGACTTCTAGCTGATCCCCACCAAGGGTCAGCACAGGGGGCGGACCTTGCCAATCCTGGAGGAACGCTTTGCACTTCGGTGGTGCAAAGCAAAGCCCGAAGCGACTGATAGCCAGTGCTAATCTGTCCAGCGCCGCTTGACACGTCTGGGAGCTGTCACAGATGAGGGCAATGTCGTCTGCATAATCTAAGTCAATAAGTCGTTCTCCTGGGCGTAGCTCCACACCTTCCAAGTCATGTCCTGTAAATGCAATCTCCATGACTTCGTCAATAGCGAAGTTGAATAGGAAAGGTGACAGCGGGCATCCTTGTCTCACACCGCTGGAGATATTGAAGGGTGGCGACAGTCTGCTGTATGCCCTTACTCTGCCCGTGCTACGCACATATAATGCTTGGATAATATTTACAAATTTCTCGGGCACACCTTTCCTTAGTAGACAATTCCAAAGGGCACATCGATCAACCGAATCGAAGGCACCTATGATGTCGTGGAACACGACTACCGTGGGCCGCCAGTATGTGTGACGGTGCTCCAACAACTGACGCAAGATGAAGATGTGGTCGATGCAGCCACGACCCCGACGAAACCCAGATTGCTCCTCACGAATCTGGCTTTCACGAGCGCCAGTCAGTCTGTGGAGAAATATGGACGCGAGTAATTTGGAGGCGATGGAGATCAGACTGATTGTTCTATGGTTGCCGCATTCCGAGCGCGAGCCGCCTTTGAAGATGGGAACAATAACGGAGCGGCTCCAGTCGGTTGGGACAGTTTCCCGCTCCCACAGTTTCACTAGTAATTCATGCAAAGCATCAACAAGAGCAGAGCCTCCAAATTTGAAGAGGGCTGGAGGAAGATCATCTGGTCCCGCGGCTTTGTTCAACTTCAACAGTCCGATCTCACGTTCGACTTCTGAGCGAGAGGGTGGATCCAGGATCCAGGATTCACTTGAAAACTGAGGTTTGATTATGGGTAAAAACTCCGTCACAAAAACAAAATTGGATCAGAGATTAAGACGATGGCACTAATTCAACAAGGACTGCTTATTTTGTAGGGTTGAAAAATCCAATTCGAACGATTAGATGTCCTCTATGATGTACAGCAAATTTGGTGATGACTAATTTACAAAAATGTAAGTATGATGGTCCAGTACTGCCAGAATGGATAATGTCGTGTTCAATCCCCAAGGCTACGCCAATGCCCAGCAGCAACGGGTACTCATCTTAACACATGCCTATCTTGTTTAGCTTAAATTGAACATATTTTAATAAAACGAACCAAGGGTATCTAAGTTGAAAAAATTGGGTTGGCAAGGATTTTGCTAAAGCCTCCAGAACGATGAATGTACCGATTAATGCATCCATACACAATAAGCGAAAAGCGCTATTTATTGCTTTTATACTCCTGAAAATTAATTTTAATATTCCTTATTGATAAAATTACTTCTGACTATCGTCCTCTTGCGATAGTCGAATAGAGTACACGTGGGATACTTATTTGCTCTTACCAGTCATGAAACGTAAAATGGATGTGAGGATAATATTTGTAATATAAAATCATTTAAAAATTGTAGAAATTTTTTGTTTTTAAAAAGTGTTGTGCTTCAATAGGAGCGCGCTATCACCGCATCCTATTCGTAAAACAATACTTCGACCAGAAGAACGCTTAAATAAGTGATAAATAACTTCCCGTTGCACTCCTTTTTCACTGACTGTGGTACACGTTTTACATGTTAAATTTACCAAATCTCCCATTCCGACATTGTTCAGTAGGGAGCTGCCTAACCTTCAAGGGCATATTCCCGCTGATATGTTTAGTTATTTGTTCACTTCTGTTCACATTCATCGGAGAGCAATATGGATCAGACTCACAAAGCAAAGAAATATGCTGCAAACAGGGATTTTAACTACAACTAGACAAAGATTTGTTGAAAAGAAAGTGGTACGAACTGCAATATACACAAGTTGATGCGGACATAGGTAAAGATTACCACTAGAAATGCACTAATCATAGTTGCTGTGTAGATTTTAACTGAATTTTGTAAGCCCAATACGCGTCCTAATGGTCAAAATCAGCTATGATGATGAAGATGAAGATTCAGTTGTTTGCCATTCTTCTGAAATGGGGAAAACTGTAACCGGTTCAATGGCTAAGATATTTCTTATTCTACTTGAGCGTGATATAATGAACCGTGTTGGTTCACTGAATTTACAATGACTTAAATTTGGGATGCAGTTATTAGGATCCGGAATGTTTTTAGTGAGTGCGCTTGTGACAGGAAACTCCTACGTTAACGGTTGACAATGCTCATGATGCCGATCAGCACCCGTTTATATTGGAGGAAGAGTAATTATATTGAAGCGTTGTGGAAAAAAGGAAGGCGGATTCTCCCTGAAACCGTTCAGTTTTCAAACTCTATACAGCTAAAGATCCAGCATTTGATACTTTTCTGTAAAACATGAATTATAAATGATAATATATCTCCAGCTCAGAAGTATTCTGTAAAGTCTGGCCGCTTGTACAACCCTTCCTAAGAAAATATCTACCGGAGATTTCGGCTGATTGCTAAGTGCTAAAATAATAGAAACATAAACAGCATATGTACAAGTTATTCAAATCTCAATAAAATTGTAAAAACCAAGAGTGACTCAATGAAATTATTCTTCTCTTCCTTCTCGTACCACAACGCTGAGTTATATGGCCCTTATTTATAAGCTACTTGCAGCTGTCCGTTATCATGGTACTCAGCGATAAGCCCTGTGAAGTGCACCTATGCACAAACAGCTAAAAGAAACACCTCGGAACATAACTTTGATGTTACATCGAATGTGGAAGTTGGGCGACCGCTCTAATTATTCAAACTATACGGTTCTCTGCCGTGCAAATTAGTACATGAGGCCGCAGAAATTAAACAGACGTCGAAGTACCGGTACAAGCAACAGGACGTTCGTTAGGCAAATGCTTGTATTGTCCTTGGAAAACGACTTGACTTGCTGTTCGACACCCAGAGGTTGGGCGACTATCCTTTCATAATTGCATATATAATTGGCATAAAGAGATGGAGCTAACTAACAAAGAGGCAGTCACCGAGAAGTAACAAGCGGAAGATCACGACAATGAAGACTTGTCACGGGCGATATGGCTGGGTGATAGTTACGGTCACTCTACTGTTAATCGGATAGTACGTCCCAAATTTTGTTGTACAGCACGGTATCTACAACATGGTCCAGTTTGATCTGCATTTTATTTCTAGTGATTTGGCGGGGAGCCGATGCGCCGTACCATCCTACTAATGACAGAGAAGAGGTAAGCCACAAACCTTGTTAAACCAATATAGAAGCTGGTGTTGACTGATCTAAGTATACGTTTATGAAATCCAAATGGTAGAACTAAGGTTCAGCTAACTCATAGAAGGCGTAGGATTTATCGCTTAGTCGTAAACGATCATCGCTTTGTCTGCGGACACAGACTTGAATGGAATGATCAGATTTTGGAGTTCTGCAGCCCAAATGGAAGGAAGGCCTAGGTCTTGCTAAGGTGGGTCGTATGTGATAGTAATACACGCTAAATATCAAATCTACAGAAAATCTGCCAACAAGGCACATAGTGGACCTAGAGGTTAACGTGCATCGGCGATGAAAATAATTATCAAAGGCGACGTTTGTACTGTACACTGGTGTCAGCCAAAAGTCGAGGAATAACACTTATTAAAATATCCACTTTCATTTATTAGCTCTTTCTTCCAAAGTAGAACGCATGTGTCAACGTGAACAATGAACTGTCAAAATAGCATTCTACTAATTTCCAGGAAAAGAACGCCGTTTTTCATCTGGTCCAAAGCTTTGCTGAAATTGTAGATATTTTGTAAACCGCGGCAGTTTATCTCTGCCGCACTACCTTTAACCACTCGATTTGTAATGTATTGATGTCTCAGCTTCATTGTTGCTTTGAGCCACACAATTGCAACAGAACAATCTTACCAATATCCCTGGCTGCCCTGCTTAAACTAAGTATCAGAGAAATTGACCAGTTGATTCCAGATTTGTTAGGATCAGTTTATTCGGAACTAACTTTTCCAACGTGCAAATGCATTTGCTCCCCTTTGGTCCTTTGGGCCTTGGCCCGTGGAAAAGGTTTGCAACGATGGACAAGAAAGTGGCGTTCAGCGAAATAAGGGTAAGTGGGTTAGATCAATGAAATGCGGTTTCTTGTTGCAGTTAGTTTTGAGGATAATTTGACGTTGCTGCTCATAACGGACAATGTTGAATTCAGTAGGGGTGATACAGCTTGGATTAGGTAAAATCTGAGGCTTTCCAATGAGAAAGCGAATTGTGCTAGCGATGCAGTTACACACCAGTAGTTGGAATTTAGGTACTTCCAAACTGACTTCTTAGTGTCGTTTGGTTACCTATATGTTACAAACTTTTCCCGTTCCTCAAGGTACGCTTTGGAACTGTACTCGCTGGCTTGCAAGCTGCTCTTCCGGCCATGGGTAGGTGATGGTTTTACATTGTGCGGTACGAAAATGTGACCAATCATTTACAAGTCAACGCTAATTAATCTCGGTTACTGATCTACCAGATCTAACAGGGACTACGCCATGACGCCAACGGATAGAAAGCCAGTGAGTAGTCCGCTGCACCAGCTAATCCCAAATGTACAGACCATAGGAACTATCTGCATTTAGTTTAGCGTATATAAAGGAAAGCATAGTTTTGTCCCATACAAGACGGGAACGATTTAGATACCATCAAGGAAAGGGCGTGAGTGTGGCGGTGTGCTCTACCGCGTGGCTAGAAAGAAAAAGATAATGAAAATAAATTACAACTATATTTTGCATGCCATTGGAGCTTACTAGATTTGGTACCTTGCCCATCTTGGATGACCACATGACGTCTAACCTCAGCAATCACCCTCAGTGAGTCAATCATAATAATAGGGAACTTGGGCATCTTAGAAACTAATAATATGCACCTGGATACCCCTTTGTTTACTGCATAAACCCGTTCCTTGTCTCTGTGTAGCAGATTTCCGGTTAGGTTTTATCTTAGCTGAAAGCGTATCGGCTTAATGTCAGCATATATTTCAGCATTTATTTAAGGTAACAGGACGTAAGCAAAATACACAACTGCATTACTTTCTTTGACCCAAATCCCTTCTTTAGACCTTTGTACCTGAGTATCTCGTACTATCACGATCAAGAGTAAGGGTCATGATTTGTCATCTTGTCAAAACTAAGAGCAAAATATCTTCCTTTTCTCTGTCCAACCGCATATAAAACCCGTATACAATCGAGTGCAATAATCAACTAGCAGTCAAGGAGTGCATATGGAATGGCAACGCGTACAGTCGTTTCATAGGAAGCCATCTCATTACAGTAATGTCATACAGAATGGTCACTATAATACTTGTCGTTTCCGATAAAGCTGCTGGGAATTTGTTTAGCAGCGATGAGTTGCGAACTGGACAAAAACAACATTATGCAACAAAACAACTTCTTTAGATACCGATTAGAAAGAATACACCCATAATTGTTGTTCGTTTCCATCAGATTAGTAACCTAGTCAGTACATTCCTTATGTTTCAGTAATTCATTTCGTGAAATCAACAGACTTGATCCGGCATTGGTAAAGGTCTCCTTACTGTGCTGAGGTAATTTATTAAATTGAATAAACGTTGAAAATGATTGCGGCTGATATGCTTCCGTAGAGCATTTTGTTGAAAAAGCCTGAACGTTCAACTCTTAAGTTTCTGCTTTCATCTCAGAAATATGACTTCTTAAAGGTTTGAACAGAGATGTGTCTGTCCAATAGAGTCTAAGAAAGTGTTTCGCGTAATCTAGTGCAAAAAGCACGAAGGCGCCAGCTATATCTGTAGTGAAACATATCCTAGATTGCGTTTCGCGGCAACACCCGCAGGAATCGTTTATTATAATTAGTCTACCGAGCAATTCTCGTCTGCTTCGTCTTACAGGTGTGTCAGTGAGGCTTCGGCTGAAACCAAATTTATGAAAGCAAATAAAATGTTTGACTACTCGGGTCTTGCTCTGGTTAACAAGGCCAATTGGATTTATCTGAACTTAACGAGTTTCGTGCTTTGCTGACCGCTGGGTATACAAATAGCTACTCTGTGAGGTGGTCTCCAACCACATGACATCTAGCTTTGTATGCCCAAAGGATTACCTTCACAGTTACCATCACGCACAGGTAGGAATGAATGCATTCGATCCAGCTTCAACGATATTATTTAGTACATTCTAACTTTGATCATATTTTGTGCGTATCACCCTTTATGTATAGATGATAGATTTTGCAATCTTCAAGAAGAATAACACGCTTCCAGCTTCCCGAATCCCGAGTAACAGTAGTATTTTTGTTGTCAAATGGAAGCCAAATCTGTGATCTACACAAGGGGTCAGCAACCACAGCTGCTAAGCATTAAGTAAAGAAACTACCGATTGCGTCACCCGTCGCTCAATCGTTTTGTTTGCAACACGTAGCGATTATGGAACGAACGTCCCAGTAGCCTAACTCTGCTTCACAAGCGCGGTGTCGTGCAGAATGGGAACTCGACGTACTGGCTTTGAAACATGGCTGAGTGTGCGCAGAGTATAGACGAGCAACCACCCGCGCTCATTAATTGACCTGAAGGGCATGGCTGGACGCACGAATTTTAAAGTCCATTCAAACAAAATCTGTGGGTAGTGACTCTAGTGAAATTAGTAGGTAGCTTTCTTCATGACAGAAAATGTAGTAACTGGAGTTCATTCTTCCCATGGCCTTGACATGTTTCCTTCTTAATGCCGTAAGCTCAGATTAAAAGAGCATACAAAGCACAGTGGTAGAACACAATTCCATTGGTGTAGTGTCCTGTCAGCAAAGCTTGTTTCTGAAGTATCGCAGAAACGCGAACGACTAGTGGCAATGGTTTAACAAATGAACATTCAACTAACTTCCTTTGAAGGAAGGAACAGAGAAATAACCCGTCCTTTTCATTAGGCTGCACTACAAAACTTAAAAAATGGCTCTGCGGGACCTTCCGATTTGTCACCTACAAATTTGGACTTAATTACCACTGTTTGAACCGACCATACCAAGCCTTATTGGAACAAGTGCAGTTGAAATTCCATCTATATTCCTAACTATTCATAAATTACGGACGGACGTTAGCGACATTGGTGAGTGAAACTTTTTCGCCGCAAAATGCAGCATCAAACTTCGGCCTTTGATAACACCTACTGAATCCAAATTGAATAAATTAGTCGCTGCTGCATATTGCAGTCTCTACGGGTTTATGTAGACCAGCTAGGCGGGTGACGGCAGTCAGGGCTCCACAAAATACACTTAAGTGATAAGACTGTGTGCTATCAGTAAACTTCACTAACGTTCCAGCATCGACGACAATTTCCTTAGTATTTAAATAACCCGATGATGTGAAGTAATGGAACTTCATATATGAAATCCTTGGAGTTTTAGTTAAGTCCTCCAAATTGACACGGGTCGCTGATCACTCAAATTCAGAGCACAAAGGTTGAACCAATAATTAGCTGAGTAGTATTGATTTCTGCAGATGAAGCAGAAGCAGTTTTGTTAAGGACAACTGGTCTACATAATATTACGTGTTCCATTCGCATCGCTTCGGGTATTCCGTGGAGTCAGTATGAAGAGAAAACTCACGAATGTGAGGAATTTAAGAAAGAAAAGGCAGCCAAAAATATCGTTTTGCGCTGTTTCCGATGTTGGAGGACATGATAAGCGCAAGAGCGACCAACCAAGAATATATATGGCGATGATTCATTTGGATGACCACGACAGAATAAAACGCCATAGCGCAATCCATCTTAAAGATGTGGACATCACCAAAATACAAATAATATGTGAGTGATACATTAACCCAGATAGATGTCAACAACAGTGTCGTAGTGCTGGTATGTGGGTGGGAACAGGCAAGCTAACGAGCTCTATATCAAGGTAGCGACATTTAAGAAAACTCAGGACAGCAAACATGTAGTCGGATTGCCGATGACAGTTGTATAAATTCAAGCAGCTAGCAAGAGAAAACGGGATACACACATCATACATTAATTATAAAGATAGGAGCAAAATGTTTATGGTGTGATCTCTATAACAGATACAAGAGATTTTGTCATGGTCGCACCCGGAAAAAGATCGGTGGGCCAACTTTTACCAGTAGGCATAAACATGTACTCACAAAGCGTATCTCTTGACTCGTTTCTAAGAACAGAGAAAGTTTCCTGCATGTACACTAATACATAAGGTCTCCGGAACAAGCTTTCCGAAATGCGGCTAAGTCAAGCATCATATTCCTGGGACTAATTAGACTTAAAGCAGTTTTGGTTGGAGACCGTAATTAGTAAAGTCAAATCTGCGTTTTATGGTATGTCTCCTGTTCAAAATGATCTCCCCAACGAGAGCGCTGCAGTAATTAAATACTATTGCTGCAACCTCCAGTGTGAACCGATGGACGATCCGAAAACGCACATTATAGGCTAACTCCGGTGTAGTCTACGAATATGCACGAATACTTGGTTTTCCGCAGGTGTTTATCTTCCCCGAACAGCCAACCCAAAGATGAATTCCTGATTAATATTAACCTTGAAGATAATCTGGCGACATATATGCAACCATGTTCATGTCGCAGAATTCGGTCCTTTAGAGACAAACGGTTTGTTGAGCAAAGCAAGCTGAGCAAAATTGACAGACAGAATGATGTAAGTACCACGATAAAATTACGAAGTCATTTCTATAACTAACGACACTGCTGCACTCATAAGACTCATTTTTAAATCAGTTAATTAACCCGCTCCAGCGAAGCAACTAGTGTGCGGAAGGAATATGCGCAGGCCTACAATCAACTGTTTCGTCGGCATGCGGCATGCTACTCGCTTGCTTTCACAATCCTATCATAGTTTCTATCGTAAGTTAATTTTATGTTGAGGAGCTGGATGTTCCGGTAAACACAGCGAGCAATTCAAAGCAGATATGCACGACATTACTGGAAGCATTTCATTATTCAGCCATTGCAGTTCGCTCCCTGCATTCAACGCAGAAAATGAACTATTCGCGCTTGATTTGCTTGTTCAAGAATTCAATATTGAGGAACTCTCTGGATCTAAGTGATCAAGTAACGATTCTTTGTGACTATGTTGGCTACAAGGGGCATCCACATTAACTTACTGACTTGTTTCGGACAGCCACACAATAAGACAAACTAACAGAATTCGTTCGGGAAGACATCTGAGGATATTCGGATGACTCTTCCGTTGTTACTGCCCGGATAGAGTAGTTGGCATTTACAATGACCTAATTAAATTCTCAGTGGGAAACATGCATCATTGTTCCGCAAAAGCATCAATATTTATACAGAGCAGGGCCAGAAAACACATAGCGGTATAAGACGTAGCTTGGCGTGGACACAAAACAACCCTAGCACTGACAAAAAGAGCAACTTTGTAGTACAGTGCAATCACTGTATCACACCTGTCCGTGACGAAAAATTAGTAAAATCAGTACCTAGGTTTTGTGTACCTACAAGCATTCGTTTAAAATGTGAACAACCTCCGGAATGTAAATTGTGGCGTTTTCCGATTCAGTTATGCCAAATATTGCGCTCAAACGTCTGAGGATAAAATCAACGTTTCGCGGCCAGAGTATGCACAAATATTCAGTCTGTGTCACGTACCTGTTTCATCCCTCCAGACGCTAATATTTACACAAGTCACTTTTAGTGCAACGACCATTTTAATGTGGCTGCTGTCGTTGCGCATCCATTTCAATCCCGGAGATAAGAAGGTTTACCCAAACACGAAGAAGTCTGAAGCTTTGATATTAGCTAAGCCATTAATTCGATGTTTTCCAAAGAGGCCTAGAAAAACAGCGGATTTATATCGTGTTGAAACACGGAAGATTACCACGATTTACGATTTTGGTCACCGTTCGATGCCCTTAAGTATCGCTCAGTGATTCTCTTACCATTACACTCAAATGTGATTAAGCACATCAGAGCTGAAGCACCAGTGATCTAGTTAGAATGTCCTAACCTATCGACGGAACACACCTTTTCCGTTAACAACGATCATGTTCTACTAAAATACTGATCTCGCGTGTCAGTTGGGTTTAAACAGTTGGTAGTGGGGCCGGCACTCATGTCATCTATCCCGACTTCTCTAAAGCTTACACTGCTTTGATTCCCGCATTCTTCTCTAAAAGCTTCAAACACAGATAATTCGTAGCCCAGTCGTTGGATGGATCGGAAATTTTGTATCTTCAGCGGACGATTCAGGTTCCTGTTCGGCGCTCAATTTCTGAACTTACAGATGTGGAACTGGATGTTTCAGAATAACCAATATTTGGGTCGCGCTTATTCTTAGTTTTCATAAACTACTTTGCGTTTTCAACTAGCTACCTTTCCTGTTTTTCGTCCATAACATCAACATATAGTGGACGGTCGATAGTCAGGACTATCAGGACATACTGCAACAACACCGTGTTTCGAATGATCAAAAATAAATATACATCGGTTCAACGCAGACAAGTATAATACTATAGCCGTACGCTACAATCCAGCTAATGCATATAGGTCGAGACCAAACGGATTTAATTGCTGTTATTTTTGAATTTATAGCTTTATCCACAAATATATATTTCAATTTAGGGTCATTTTTGTGGTTATGTAATTCACACATGCCATCCCACGAAACCTAACAAGCTTCGACTTTTTTCCGTGTTTTTCTACTGGTTCAAACCGAGTTTACTGCTTGTCTGTACACAACTTACGGAAAGACATAATCCAATTGTATTAGGATTACTCGATTGAAATAATGTTTCTGCTTGTCATTTTGAAGTTTGTTAAGGGAAGCTACTGCCTAAAAGCTAGCAATAAATGACTTTCTGTTAACCCATCTAACTAGCTGACAATCTAATGTATCTGCGCTGTTGCACTTCTCGTGGAACTATTCGCATGAATTGTTAGACCGAGTGCCTTCGCAGCTACACTTACACGCGTTATTTTGTAATCTTCCTTATAAAATCCAAATCACCTCTGAAAGCTTGTAGTGTGCGATGTTTAACACGGTCTCTCATTAAAGTTCCGCCCTGCGCATTGGTGGTTGGGAATCCAGGAAAGATGCTTCGACCAAGTTCTAAGTAACCTGAAGCTAGTAGGCCGCGTAATAGTTTCCGCATTTCTTATGCAATTCATGGTGAAAACACGTTCAATAAGTAGCCAACAGCTATCGAAATGCTTATGATCGAAGTGCTTTTAGCTACCAGACTAAGAAGTACGTGTTAAATTTCTCGCTTATTCCAGTAAGTCACCACCAGTTGGAAACACCACCGCCGTATTCTAATTTGTTCGTGCCATCGAATATATGCGACAGAATAAGCATCGAGCAGAATTTGTACATCTGTATGAACAGCTGTCAAGTTTAACATTAGCCACCGTCAACACAAACGGTTTGTTTAATGCTTAAGTGGTGGTTCTAGGTAATCAATTGTACGTTGCCGGAACGGAAATATGAAACTTAAAGAAACGACCCAAAGCCTTACAGGAACTGTGCGAAGTGAAAAATTCACCCATACGGATGATTTGTTACTAAATCCATTGCAGGTTCTGATAA
>CALYDF020008131.1:0-11922 GCA_944474145.2 Dicrocoelium dendriticum | reverse complement strand
ATTATAAGTTGTGTAAATCGCTAATTGGGACACATATACCATTAAAAGGTAAGCTTATCAATTTTTGTGACTATGTCTGAAAGAAATTGACACTGGTTTCATCAAACAAAGAAATTTTGGTTTAAACGAACAGGTCTTGTGAATAGACACATTGCTATGAAGTTAATTCATCATCAGTGAGGCTGACGTAGCCGCATCCAGACTTGTGTTAAGTTTTCATCAGAAGCAGGTTTTACTTTATAGAAACAAATTTTGGAAACTTTAAATCGACGAACTTTTCACGACCTCGTAATGAATAACTCAATATTGGTTGCTGATATTATTCTTTAAAACTTCGCTCTTGAGCAAAGTACATCAGCAAGGTATTAATTTACCCGTCTAGACAGGTGTATGCATCAGAAATATAATCTTGTCCAAAAAATTTGCATTTTACTGGTCGCAAATCTCCTCATGCAATCAGAAAGCCTCATTATGTTGCGGTTATTTTCCATCAGTGTTCATGCAAATAAACCTGTACGTTCAAACACGGTCAAGTAATTTTTCAATTTTTGGCATAGTATGCATGCTATGAAAATCATCAGGTAAACGACAAAAGATGCTTGACGTTTGCCATAATATTAAGATCCATGGTGGTAAGGCCATTGCAAATACAACGTGCCTTCAATTCATCACTGAAATTATCAAAATCAATAAGGAAATTATAATGTTTCTGAGTTTGAATAGTTTCGGTGTGGATATTTCATTTGTTGGCAGATATTTGGCATGTATTTCTAAGTAAAATGCAGATGTGTCTGTACGCTTAATTAATGTCGAACTGAATGTTAAGTCCGTCGGTTTGAGTCAAGTTACGTGTTCGTTTTATGCCTCAGCTGGTCTTCAATGCGCTGCCACATCAATTCATTTGGCAAAATATTTTGGTGTTGCATTTTATGGAACATTTCAGAGTATATAAATGTGGTTCTATGCATTCGATCTATTTATGGAATTGCTATTGCTGTTAAACTTGCTGTAAAGCAGTCACAATATGAAAAGTGTCACGCGACTTGAGAATTTATATCAAAATGGAAACGGATTTCTAAGAAAAGCACGATGGCAATTTCCACCGTATGCATTTCATAAATAACAAAGCAACTAGCCTTAATGTCCAAAATGTGTCTCTTATAATCAAACTCAAAATGAATATATGGTCGGGTAATGTTTTAAAAAGCAATAGGGATTCGATTGTTACAGAAGGGTCTGCCTTTTATCATGTACGCTTGGAAATTTACTAAGCAGAGATCATTTATAGCGTTGAAACTGTTGGAACAAAACAACCCCATGCATTTAGAGAATGCTGCGTACAGGTTGTGTATGTCATTGAACTTTAGCTTCCGGAAAGTCTAAATGGTAATCAGTTAAAATATCTTAAATTGAACGCTTTGAATGATGAAAGTGCTAACAAAACCAAAATATCTGATAAAGTTTATAAATAACAGTAAAAATTCACAATAGCTGAAATATATAGCATATGCCTTTAAAAACAGAGCAGTATGATTTCGGTTAGAAGACACCTTAGTGATGATTATGAACAAGGATATAACGGTTAGTAAAACATAGGAAAAACTAACAAAATATTTATTACCGAGGACCGAGACAAATATACACGAGCATGCTCGGTTAAGTTGACATGTATTACAGATTTGATGAAGACATTAATGAAAAATTGGATATCAATTTAACAAATAACCTATACTTCATAACCTATACTTTAACCTATAGATTTAAATTCCCGTAGGCCCGCATCTTCATGGCACTTATTTATTTCAGCTGTCAAAATGTATCCGTAGCGGAGCGCAACGACTGTTTGTGGGGTCAGCACTCATAACTATGAGCGAGACTGTTGCACACCCTGAAGTTCTGGTTCATGTTCTGCTTCTGAAGTTTTGAGTTTAATCACCGAATATGCGCTGCGGCGATATGTAAAAACCGCAGCTCAATTGCGCCGGAGAAACACGGCTTACATTAAAAGCACCCACATATTATTAGCCTGTGAATTGCACGCAACAGCCGGACTGCAGTAGTATAGATTAGAGCGTGAGTGGATCTCATCTACCTAGATATCACAAGAGCGTTTCATGGCTTAGACAACGAAAGTACCTTCCAAAATCTTTGAAACTATGGCATGTCGACCAAATCTGAATTGAACGTTGGTTGGAACTAAGGTCTGCTTATCTATGTCTGACACGATTGTGGTAAAGTTTGCTTTGATTAAACGCTCGATGCGCTGGCCTCCACCTTCCTGGTTTCCCGTAAACGATCCATTTAGATCAATATTTTCCGAGTTCCCATATTTTAGATGGTACCATAATATAGCAAGCCTACAGGAGCACAAACGAACACCTTAGATCTACGGCAATCTTAGAACGAGTTCGAACCAGTCAGTGCAGAACACTTTACCGCTCGATGTCGATAAACGTTGATCAATTCAAATCCGCCGTAGGCATGTGTGCATGCATTAACCATGGGCAAACATACCGAACACCCGCCATCATGTTGCGAACGTTATGCGAATATATCAAACTTGCTTGAAGAAAGTCTTGGTGGTGCAATTGATTTAACAACTCAGGGCAACTACCTATACTTATTTTCTACTTAGTTACTTGTACCAATAAATTCTAAAGTGAATAAACGTTTACAGAGAGCTACACCGACTGTCACAAGATTATATGGTGTTAGTTACCAAAGTTTGAGTGAATCCAAAGTCAAATGTTGCTATTTGCTGAAACGTAGCCACAACATATATGGCAGAGTTCACTGACCGATACTGAGCGAATAATATGGCCCTCTTTTAGTGTCGAAGGAAGAAATATTATTTTCGCGTTTGTAAACTTTGGAACTCTCTTCCAAACATAGCTGTCTACTAACCCGATATTAAATTTACAGCAAATTATTATATTGTACGCTAATTCCCAAACACCTTGTTGCTTAGGCTGAGCAACTGTGGATTATATTATGCATGCATCTCTAACCGACGTATGTTTTAAATGAAAACATGGAAGCAGTATACGAGTAAGACATTTTACTCTTATCCTACAATTTACATCAAATAACCCCATCCCATCTTGTTTTGTACGTTTGTATTCAATTTTCGTTTACACAATGGTTAGCAAGTAACGATTTAAATTGGTAGACCATTATGTATTTGAATATCAAAAATTTTAATATTTTAGATTTGACCGAAGTCAGCACGCGGTGGTTTTTCAAGCACCTGCTTGTTAACATTTGTTTAATCATTCTTCACATCATGTTGTTCTATCTCCCATGTTCCTTGGTCGCTCTATATCTGCAGAAATGTTATAAATGTACTAATCGGTCCCCTTCTGTTCGCGCTTGCGTGCCGTTATTGTTGACAGAATTCGCCGTGACCCGCAGCTTATAAATTGGTCCTTATTTTAAGACCATTGTCGAAATATCCATAATGTCAACATATATGTGTAAATAAATTTATCAAAAGGCTGTTAGGCACCCTGTTTGTATTCTCTTCCCTTTGCTGTTTGTAGCTTTTGTGAAACCTGATTGCAAGACTTGGTCCATTTCACTGGTTTTAGTCTCTAAAGGAGCAAAACAGTTATTACACACTGAGGAAAAAACAGCCGCGGTATGTAGGATTTATTTTTTTCAACGAAGATTACGTAGTCAATGCCTTGCTGCTTCAATGGGTTCCGAATAATACCTGAATTTAGCAGTGCGTGATCATTGTTACAGTAACATCGGCAGGTGTGACAATGCTTGTTTCTATTCTGCATTTCTGCATGACCAAGCTTCCGCAAGTAACACGACATTTGGACTGTTCCACTTGACAGATCAACTATTTTGTTTCACGGAGCAATGACACATTAGCCATTGCTAACCGAAACAATTAGCTAACACAGTCCACGCAATAAACACACATGCTACTAAAGTTTTGCTTGCCGCATATTACGTTCAACAAAGTAAATAAATAAACGATTTACTCCTTGACGGTCTGAGGCACAGTGCAAAGAGATCGCTAAACTGTTTACTTGCTCATGTGTTGTATAATGAATCTCAAATGTGGTCTTGAAGTTATCAGCCGTGTGGTGGCATCAGATGGATTAAAAAACTGTGAAGAACAACATGCAAATTTATCCAATCTTTCCAGTAAATTAATACATATATCCATGGAACCATCCCCAAGGGACCTGCTTCCATGCGAGTATATCCTCCGTGTGTTTCTCTGAGTTTCTATGCTCCAAATGGCTGTAAGCCGATGTGGCAATACAGCAAGTAAACCAACTCCTACTAACAAACGTTTTCTTTTATCAGGTCTGTTTTATGCATATATTATGGACGACGAATCAACGGATCTTTCCAACATGCGGATCCTACAAATTTGGCAATTTTGTTATATGCCAGTGAGTAGATGGCAGTATGCACTTTAAGCGTACACGGTTTGTTCTTAGAAGCTGTAATCCGTCATTTCAAGAGAGTAGTCTACTTGAGGCGAACAAGGAAATAAAGAAGAATATAACGTATGAAAAAAGAAACAGTATAATATTAATAACAATCTTTTTTTGATAGACTAGTCACAATTTTGTGGGACGTCTTTTTGAATAAGGAAGATCATACAGAAATTTAAAGAAAAATGATTGTTGCAATCCGGAATAAAGAGAAATAGAGCTAATCCAACTGACATTCATAGTGTCTCTGCTGCTACGGTTGCTTCATCTTAAAATGCGAACAAATAAAACCATCAGAATTGAAAGACCATATTTTCATTATATTCCAGACAACCGATCGCAAAAGAACGATCCTTAGTGATTGCTTAATGAAGACATGAAAAACAAATGCGAAATTTATGGATAGAGTACAGATAGTATCGAAAGTTAAAATGTGGCAGGTTTCGGGTGAGATTGGAAATAAAAAGTAGACGTTGACTAATTCACTGCAACAAATGGACACCATGGTCTTTTGGCATTAGACATTTTCTGGTCCTTCCTCCGACAATCTATAATCGTCGGTTTGCAAATGTAATATCTGCTTCATATTTACTGGTTTTAGGAAATCCGTAAGCATCTTATTGTATAAGCTCAGGCTTATTGTCCGCTGTGTTCAACTAGGTGGCTCATTCCATATCCGGCTGATCTTTATATGATAAAGTTCTGTCTGACTGTGGTCTTGAATAGAGGTACTAAAATTCTACATTCGGTGTCGCGTAATTCACATCAGCTTCCCAGCAAATTTACATGGTGCAGTTTTCACTATGCACGGTATGCCACACTACATTCTGTGGAAAATCAAGAATCAATTGTAATCTATGCAGCCATAAAAACTCAAGTTTAAATTCATCAATTCTACCTTATAAGAAACAAGTGTGGAGTAACCAAAATTGCCTTTGGTGAAGGCGCGTTGAAAATTTCTATGACCTGCTGGTCATATGTACATAAATTGCTGAACGTTACTCTACATTATCCTATCAATGGTCTTACAACGATTTCACAAGTCATCAATATTGTTTGTTTCAACAGCAGTAACCTACTAATACGTCCAATACCTGCATTGGCTTAGTTACAACACGGCTTGCATGTTAACGGAAATTTATGGAGCTGGAATAACTTTATCCTAAATCTCAGATTAAGAGAACACTGGAATGAGATCACCATAAAGTAGAAACAATCCTGCCTCAATATGGTACCCATAATCACTATAATACATTCAAATTTGCAGAAGTAAATCTACCAATTTGCAGCCAAGCCCTCTGTGGCCGGTAGATCACATTTAATATTGGCTAATTTAGTTATGCATTGGGATGAACGGAAAGAAGATAGTACCTTCAAATCATCTGCAAACAAGTATTAGCTTCCGAAGGGTGCGACAAGTGTAAGGTGGTTCATGTACCACGAAACCTAAAGTACATAAAACGCTGACTTGAACAACCCCACCCTTAAGTTGTTAGAGCGTAAACATGAACCCATTTATGTCTGGGATCGTCCTGTCAGTTAAGATTTAAAGAAAGAAATAAGCGGATTTGATATGTCAAAACTACTCCGATTTGATAATAAGCACCTTTACTGGACTCGATCAAACACTGTCTACGTATCAAGCTATAAATCAATGCGTAGAGGAAAAAAATCGCTTGCTCTAGTGAGCTTATTAGGGAAAACTTCTTGGCATGTTTTCCTTCAACGTGCCTTTAAAAAGCCATGTTGCGAAGTTGAAAGAAGACTGTGTGATGAGAGAAAATAAGTCAGTTATCATTTACCATTGTATCTAACAATCTTGATAAGATAGGGTTTGACTAATAGGGCAGTGATTAAGAATATATATTCTAGATCGAGAATTAAATTCGCGGTATGAGAGAATATTCATTGCATTTCTGCGGATACTGGCCTGACTGTAAGGACAGGGAAAAATATTCTGGTAAAGTACTATTATATCATTACCACCACGCTTGATTACAGCTGATGTAATGCCATCGGGACAGGTTTGTGTGGTAGCCGAAGCAAGTAAATCAAATGTTTAATGACTCTGAGGTTTAAGTTAACAACTGAAATATTTTTGGGCTGATATATGAAACTGGTTTCCAGATTCAACAAATTATGCTCCAATGGCGTCTGCCATGGCAGTATGTCTGTTGACAACACTGCCATCTAATGTGGTAATGTATGAGGGTAGGTTGGCTTTTCGCAAATTTTCTATCCTACAATAAGTGGCTTATTTAACTAGCCTTGGTTTTGCGTTGTAAAATACCTTCACCTTCTTGTCTAAGCCCCCGAGCATCCACTGGCATCCGTTTCAAAAATAAGCCTTGGCTGACATAACAGCATGCAGGAAGCACGAGGTTTTCATAAGTTTGAGCCAGTGTGCGCATTATTTTGCTATCCTTTTCAACAGTGGTTGAGTTAGTCAACAGTCTAGCACTAGTTTTCTATTAGCTGATAGTCAATACGTTCGAACAGAATTGTACATTGTGATGAAACATGGCATATGCATTCCACAGGTCATGGGAAAGAAAGAAACGTTTCCACTTTTGAGACAGAAACCTACTGGAAAATGAGTTCCTTTTTATACTATGGGATAGAAAAGCATGTATTTTTAATACATCGGTAGGGTTTCGACCTATTTTTCTCAGGCAACTAATATTTGGTTGTTTCCTAGTATGCCAAGTAGAGCCTCAGTAAAAATGGAAATGCAGCCTAATTAAAAAGGAAATCCACTCGGTTTTACCCCTTGTAGGTAAAAGGATATGCAGAGTGCTTCCTTCAGTCATAAGAAAAGATAAAATGTTGCGTGATTATTGATTAGTATTAAACTAGAATTTCAATGAGCCTATTTTACAGAGTAATTTAGGACGTGTGATTAAAATTATTTACTAATGGGACGTTTTTAAATTGCTAGCAGTATACGCAACCTACAATAGATTTGTTTTCACCGTATGAGAACATTAGCCTGACTGAACCAAGAGAGGACAAATAAGTGGAATTATGTACTCAGAAACCAGCCGCTTTTGTGAGTAGTGCATAATGCAATCACCACACCTACCTGTCTTTCGAGCACTTGGGATAAGTTTAATCCACTGATTGAAATCATAAAAATTAGCATATTTGTAATGCAACAAGTTTCAGTAACTAAGACAAGATCAGGTTCATTAAGATACACGAAGGTACAGAGTAAGTGAATCTTAGTTTACAATGAGGGTAAATATATGACACAATTAAGTAAGCATTCTGACTCATTAGAATTTTAGCCTGAATTAGCTGCAGACCTATCAGCAATAACTCACTCACATTGAGATTCACCGCATTCATTAATAGTAATGGGAGGAGAAATGGATGTTGCGATTTCAGAGAATGTGTAGCTTGGAAATGTTTTACATTTGTGAGTCAGGTAGTATTTGGATTAACTCATAGAAGTTGGTAAAGTAGGTAGGGACAAATAGAAAAAGGGCAAGAACAAGTGATGTATCTCGTCGCATTTTATGTTACTGGCCTAATGACTGATGAGTCCGAAAGCGTATTCTGAGAATTTAGGCATTTTTTGTTACAGGTAACGTGCGATTGTTGCCATTATTAGCCACGTTACTATTTTTGAGTTTTATCCTGCCTATACTAGGTTTCTTAATTGGACTAAATATTTTCCAATGTAACTGCCGTTATTACTATAGGATGACACGTCGTTTGATATTTAGCTTCATGATATGAGTATACATTTAAATGCACTAATCGCACTGACATTATTTCCGAGAAATCTATGAGGAATATATTTGTCTCCAGATTGTTGGCATCTTCGCTCTTGTCGTAACACAATGTCTCTAGCACGCGGCGCGCATCATCTCCTGCTGCTTGTCGAAACATGGCCAAGCGGTACGCCATCAGTTGTTTGTCCAGACGCGATAAAATGCAGAAATCCATCCATTTGCTCTTCCACAAACGCCAGTTGCTTGCCGAACTGCGTTAATCCATGTTCAGCGGGGAGGCATTTGAATAGCCGGTGCAGCTCCAATCATCGTCTGAGTGGTACTAATGTTCTTCTCCTTCTCTGACACCATGTAAAAAGTCGGTCCTTCTGGGACAAAACGTATATTCTGCAAAAAACAGGACCAGGCGAAAACGGAGGCAGACGGCGAGTGAAACATATCGGCATATACAGCTAGTTGGATCCATAAATAACGACCTTTGTTGATGCATGACATTTTTCCTTTGATTCAGTCAAAGAAACCCACTCCAATGCGTCCAACTGTTTACCAATCAGCGTGCATGCGAGAAACGTGTGAACGTCCAATCGGCTGCCGCCTTTGCTTGCGGCAGCCTAACGGCTTCCTTGCTGAGCTGGCACCGCACGTTCGTTCGAGTGTATACCCTTATCACAATCTTAACGTATTCGCGGCAACTATGAAATAGGCTAGGTTTTAGATTCTCAACATCATTTGATGAGGTTGGTAGCAGGTCTTTAGTCTGAGCAATTAGGCTTTCAAACTGCACCTCTAAAGCCGCCTGGTCTATTTTCTTACATGTTATGCAAAACTTTGGACCTAATGACTACACGTTCAGCTGCGTCTGGGTTAGTATCACACTTGAAATGTTAAACACATAACGATGCGGGTTATTCGGAAACGTCAACTGGGGGACATGGCTATTAAGCGCACTAACTAACTTCTTTTGTTTCCTTACTCCCATTTTCTGTTTAACCAGTTCTACATAATCCTCAAAAGGCTGTCTCAAGTCCTCAGGTAGGCATAACACAGCTGTTAATGTTTGCGAAATGAATCTCTCCAGCACCGACATCTTAACGCGGATGGTATCCACATGATTGAGTGCATGTCTCTTCAAGGTTTTTGCGTTTGGGTAGAGCCTAAATGCTTAGACTAAAAACCTGCTTCCAACCTCATCAAGTGATGTTGAGAATCTAAAATCTAGCCTAGTTCATAGTTGCCACGAATACGTTAAGATCAAACCATCTAGTAATAGTATTATCACTAGGGAACAAATCCAGTCAGTTAAAGAGCTACGGTTAAACAACGAATTAATAATCTCTAAGCCAGACAAGGGCTCCGGCATAGTGCTAATGGATAGGGTGGATTATATCCATAAAATGCAACACATCCTCAGTGATGAGAGTAAGTTTCAGAGGCTCATGACAGGAAAAGACAACACAGGAGAGTTAGAGAAACAGCTAACCGGCTGCCTCAGGCGAATGATGCAAGCCAAACTCATCACGAAGAAGGAATTCGAAAAGCTGAAGCCTTCAGGTGGACACCTACCGAGATTATATGGCCTACCTAAAGTTCACAAGGAAGGCGCCCCAATGCGCCCAATCTTGGACATGGTGGGTTCTCCTCAGCATTTGTTGGCCCAGTGGATGGTGGCGAAGCTGCAGCCGTTACGGAATTTGGTTTGTACTTACTGCGTGAGAGACACGTTCGAATTCATTGAGAGGATATCTGAAAGCAACCTTGTTAACAAAAGGATGATATCATTCGATGCCCAGTCGTTGTTCACAAACATTCCATTGCTCGAAACCGTGGATTACGTATGCGAGCTTGCTCGGCAACTGCCCATATACACAACTTTTCCGGAGACTTTGCTAAAGGAGGTGTTACTTCGTTGCACGTTAAATGTTCAGTTCACTTTCAATGGTGAAATGTACCGTCAGATTGACGGAGTGGCCATGGGATCTCCTTTGGGGCCGCTGCTGGCTGATATATTCATGGCGAAATTGGAACATGGCCCACTTGCAACGCACATCCGTGAAACCGAAATGTACGTACGGTATGTGGATGACACCTTCGTACTTTGCAAATCCGAAAAGCATGCGGAACAGTTGCTGAAAGCTTTCAATGACGCACACAAGAATCTCCATTTCACTTGTGAACACGAACTCGGAAACCGGTTACCTTTCTTGGATGTAGAAGTTATCCGTAACTCAGACGGATCATGCAGCAGAAAGGTACACAGAAAGCACACATGGACTGGGCAGTACACTAACTTCCACAGCGCAGTACCACTACAGCACAAGCGGAGTTTAATCAGATCTCTCGCCTTCAGGGCGCGCAGTATTTGTACACCGGATACCGTCAACGAAGAACTACAGAGAATCAGCGACGCCCTCAAGGAAAATGGCTATCCGGATAAATTTATCATGAAACATTTGAAGGAACGTAATCGAAAGCCACCTAGGAGCATTGCTCCTAAGAAAGAGCTTTTCATACATGTACTCTTTAAGGGCGATTCTGCAGCTGATATGTTATCCAGACGCCTGAAAGATGCTGTCGAGAAAACTTATTTCGCGACCCGCCTGAGAATCGTTTTTCACAATAAGCCGTTGCTTACAAAACCCTTGAAGGATAGACTACCGCCGTTGACCCGTTCAATGAGCATTTATCAGTACTCGTGCTCCTGTGTTGCACGATACGTGGGTCGCACGACGAGACGCCTATCTCAGAGGGTTCGTGAACACATCCCGGCATGGTTTTACAGAGGCGAAATGAGGTCTTCAGACAGCTCTATCATGTCGCACCTCCTTGAATGTGGTCATACAGCTTCAGAGAATGACTTCAAAGTCATTTACTCATTACCTGAACACTTCTCCCAAGGATTCCGCAAACAGCTCATATCCATCGCCGAGGCTATGTACATTCATCATCTAAAGCCGGAATTATGTGTCCAAAAACGATTTATACGGCCGATATTACTACCTTGGCCAACGGACACCGTTACTTAGTTATTTGGCTGTCATCTTACCTACTTAATTACCTTGTACTAAAGAGCCTTGTGTACACATGTTTATTTAGTTTACTTGGTCTACCATCTCTATCTCTGTCTCAAGTTATCGATTTTGGTCATTCAAACAGTCAAGAATTCAATCCCAGCCCCAGTTGACGCTATCTCCACAATCACTGTTATGTAAACGTTTGGGTCTGATGAGATTTACCGAAAATAATTCTTTACCCTGAAATGATTTCTGATATTGATTCATATTAATGAAATGGGAATCTTTGCTTTGCTGAAGATCAGCTTTGCCCGTGATTCATTAAAACTTTAACGGACATGTTGCACATTAAATAGTAGTTTCGGAACATGGTGTATGGTAGGTGCTCCTCGTTGTTTGACAAGTTCTTCGAAGCCATTTAATTTGGAAACATTAAAGTGCACAAGTACTTAGTAAGGACTTGGTTACCTTTTGTCGCATCAAGGGCAGCCCACCTCCCGAGATCCATCTGTTTTTTCGGCTGCTGTACAACAAAGCGGGTGGAGAACGAAAATAGGCATTTAAAGTGCGGACTTTCGGAGCGAACTTCGTTATTAGATCTGTTTACCGAGGTCGTTAACCGAGTGCTTGATGGCCAATCGCAGTGGCAATATTTGTTTGGCAAAACGGAATTATCTGAGCACGCGTTGGACCCTTGCTTTGATAGCCTTGGACAGG
>CALYDF020008130.1:0-11916 GCA_944474145.2 Dicrocoelium dendriticum | reverse complement strand
GTCCTTCTGCCTCCAAGTTCATCAAGTTAATCAAGTACGCGTTCATTAGCCTTTTCCTATCCATCTTATTCGTGAATTCCGGTATTGCATGTTGTTTCTTCATTGTCATGAGGCGACCGTCTAGGTAGCGAGCGATTGTACTGACGCTCACGTGCACCTCGAACTGCAAATTCAGTCGTAACCGAAGAGTTTCCAAGGTAACCGTAGGGCTTAATTCCTTTCTATTCCACCAAGCAATCCACGTGACTATTTGACAGACACGTTCGATACGACACTTTACGATCTCTTGTTTGCTCACTCAATTCTAATGTTCTAGTCCAACTTCTACATGTCTACACATTTACCAGTAACAGAGATGCCATGACCTTCCAGTCGTTGCCCTTTTCAGGATAAGAGCCTTTATATCGGATAGATGACGGACGGAGGTTCCTCTTTTTCCCATCGCACGTAATGTTATCTAAAGGTCAAAAAACCATATAAATCAAATTAAAGACAAACTTGGTAGGTGAACTATGAGGAAGATTTTCTTTTCGTCTTGCCAGCTGCATGCGGTTCCCGTACAGCCAAACCGGGGGAAGCATAAGTGACAAATCCGCTGACCAGTGACGGACTATCGGAACCTTATGGACGTTTCCACTTATAAGTCAAACGCGTGAAATCACCTTGACGTTTCGGAACTAAACTGATGCACCCCTATGCCAAGGGCGTGTGATGTCCGCCGTTTGGTCATCAGGTTGTCACGCTCAGGCCATTGGGCGAAATGATCCCGAAAATTTTGCTCCGCTCACACATTCCACATGTACGCGCATGTACGTAAGATCTCTCATGCGAGGTCCACGGCTGACCCCTCAGTGCGATCTGGATTAAATTTAGATGGGTATTCGCTTAAATTTTCTGCATTAAGAACGAAAGCTAATGAGTAAAATATTAAACAGATTGCATTATGGCTAAAATCAATCGAGAAATGGTATTGTAGGCTGCTCTTGTTTCTCTATAGCGAATAACAATGCACGGGTGCAAGAGAGCAACATGGTTACAGTCCAGGCATTTACATAAAGTCATAGTATAACGACGTCTGTAGGACACAGCATCAGACCGGGTACATCCTTCTGGACAAGTTAGCGGAAGGGGGAGAGCTCACAAAGAATCCACTGATGTCACAGCGCCAGTCCACTAATGACATACAGCTCATACCCTCGGTTCGGTTGCTAAGCAACCCAAGCATTGAATCAACCAACTTGGGCGAGTGGACCACACACAAGAGCAAACAAAATGTAAACAACTGGGGCAGCATAACTTGTTGGCCAACTTGTAGATAGTCTACATGGTACACAAAGTTCCGCTATCACTTTGCTGGCTTTGTCAGCAGCGTGCAGCGAAACCACTGACGTCAAATAGAATAAGCAAGGACAAACAGCTGAGGTGTGGAGGAGAAAAAACCTAGTCGAGTGGTAGGCGCATCGAAATGGAATAACCACAGACGGTTTCGATAGAAGAGTGTGGACAGGTGATTTGGACAGCCCCATCAATCCCGGAAGAACAGACCAATAGCGAGTACCGCCTCTAATGAAGCAGATCATTCGTAAACCAGCTTAGGGCAGATCTGCGGGATTGTCAGTTAGTGGGAAACATAGTGTACTAGTTGAGTCGACACTCAGTAGTCGTTCCGCTTGGTGACACCGTGGGCTGTTGATTGAGATATTAATTATCTACATAAGAACGCTTATAGTTGTGCAAGTTTGCAATCCTGTAGTACATGTTAACTGACCGCTGGTCACCAAGGGAAACGAACAAAGCTGAGCTGTACAATAGCAAAGATGCGTCTAGGTGTATTTTCCGAAAAGCGTAGAGTTACGCTTCAGTTGCGAAACATTTAAGGGATGGAATGGCCTATAAATTTCCGGGAACCTGTTTCTTCTTTTTACTTAGTAGCCTGCCGAGTGGTTCATATCCACCACCGACACCATTGTCTCCAAGTTTGGTCCCATCTCTACGTTGGCCACCTTGGTCTAGTCCCTTGAGAAGTCAAATTACGGAGCTTATACTGTATCCTCACACCTGGTTTATCATGCAGTCAAATCGATTTTGCGCTCTGCGATATGGCACAGTTTCAATGTTTCCTCTTCCGATAGCACATTCAGCTTGCACTCATACGAAGCGCACCAAGCTTCTTTATTCTATGAACCATTTTGCACGGAGGTAGTTCCTGTAGATCACGGTTCCAGCAGTTTTAGCTGTTCTCACAGCTTTCGCGCTCCTACACATATACAGAAACTTATGGCAGTTTGGTTATCTAACCAACCGTGTTCGATAGAGCAATTGCTGAACGATCTAATAAACCCGGGTTCATTTAGCTACGGTGTTTCGCAAGGCAGCTAGGGAACAATTTATGATCCATAGTTCCCCATCAATCGCATCCAGCTTCGAGGACATCTCGCTTGTTTTCCAGGTTATATGGCAAGCTGTTCGCATCGATCGATCAACCATTCAGTCTGCCCCAACAGCTGTGTGTGTACGTGTGTAGTGGCAAAGTTTTGACCAAGACCAGACCTTGACTCAGGGCTGACCCTGGAAGTTTCCGTGATCATCAAAATCTTCACGTGACCATAAAAATACAGCCAGCATTTCTAATAAGATGCAACACTGCGTGTGCTCTTCACAGCAGTGCTGTTACTTCTTTAAGAGAGGAATAACATCTGCAAACTGCATTAGATCCTTTCAACTTAAGTATAGACGAAAGTTCGCCCAAGGGGGAGGCAGATAAACAAGGTAACTGATGCATTCTGGTTGTGTCGAACAAGTCAAAACATTCCACTTGTCAACTGTTCATATGTGGTCATGAAGAAGTGCGATAGGTTGACTGAGACAATCGCGCATTTGGTGAGCACTAGGATCTCACCGTGGGTGATGTGTATGGCCACGTTCATACCTCAACCAGCCAAATCAAACTTCGCCTCCAAGCCGAAGAAGGGAACCAGATGCTCCAACCTCATTGCAGAGTTTGTGTCACTAAATCCTGTGATTAACCTCACTCCCATAGGCGGACAAACATCGAGCTAGCCTGCCTTTACTTCTTTCGGCGGTGCGGCGCGCACTATGTCAATAGTGATGATAGCACCTCCCAGCCCGAGTTCATTCGCCATAGAAAAAAGCCGGGCATGGTACGCATCGGTTAACACCATGCAAACGCCTGTGAGAATATCCCTGAATCCGGTAGCAGCACCGATAAACATAGGGGCGACGCAGCTTCCATAATCAAGCGAACCGTTAAAACGATATCAATTAATGCCGTCAATTCAGGAGCCAAAAGAAGAATTCACGTTGTTTAACGGCTGTGTGCACAAATGTCCCAGCATCGTGAGCCAGTACCATAAAGGGGAAGCTGATGGACGACCTTAACCAATGGTTGTCCATTTGTGGTTTGATTGGCCTTACAATTGAGCCTACCACACTGAAAGGAGTCACAGTCAACTAAATTCAGTACATTCCGATGAACCTCGACTTCTCCGGGTGACACTGTGTTACGCTGATTACACAGAGACCGTGCCACTGTCGTCGATTCGGCTCCGCAACTCATCACGTGAGATGTACATACACTCGGACGTCACTTGAAACGAACGTTCAAAACAGAACGGCAACCGTGAGGAAGTTGATCAAATTAACGAAAAACGGGCAATAATTGATTACGGTGTTCGCAGGCTCCAATCAGTCCCTTTGAGTAATCGGTCTCACACTACCGGGAGCAATAAAGTATCATCCATTAGGAAGTATCCCTCGACAGTATCATCCAGATGCGATTGACACGAATTCCAGTTTCGCTCAGCTACAAGTAGAACGGTCTCAGGTTGATGAAGATGATACTACGGCCATTGCTAATGACACCGCTTATCTTGGAATACGTCTAGATTCCGCGAGTTTGCTTACAGTAATACTGTTAAAGGCAACGAGTACAAGGTCGCGAGTGGCTGACGTCTCACTGGGGGTGACCAAACTGGTGAATCTTCCCCTCATACAGCTCTGTGAAAGGGCTAGCCTAATAGCAACACCGGTATCCGACTAAATACGTGAGAACCTCAGGGTCCGGACAGCCGCGAGCAGTCACATAACCCAACCGAAAATCAAAGGCCAACGACTCCTCAAATAATTGGCCATTGACCGACCTTTCTCTTCCCCATTCTTCATTCTTAGCTCGACATCCAGTAACACACTTTTAGTTACCGAGGAAATATCCGGCTTGTGAACCAATTCATAAGGCCTCATTGGTAAGTTGGTCGAACTCCGTCATCCGCAGGCTTCAGACCGTCGAATTATCATGATGATCACCGATACGTGGCTGACAAGTGAGATTGTCGACATTGAAATAACTCTACCTGGCATGTCACTTCTACGGATCGACAAACGGGTAAGAACTATGGGTGATGGTTTATTACAAAACAGATCTTTGCTGAGAAACCATACACGTTCTATAAACGTGTGCCTCTACTGTCCTGTGCTGCAACCTATGGTTGAAGGACGACGACACATGCCGTGTGTCCGTAGTTTACCGACTGCTCAAACCCACTCCGGTAATGGACCGCAGACTAATATCGACTGTGCATATTGTGGTATTTCAGAAATAATGCCATATCCTCATTACAGTACATTTTACTGTCCATGACCTGGAAAATTCAGCAGCTAAAAGTGAACAGACTAAAGCTTATTTGCAAGAGCTAAGCTCTAGCACCTCCATGTACAAGCCAGGTTCAGAACCAGGAATAGGTCATCAAGATTAGATCTACTGCTCACCAGCAAATAGCTCATAGTTGACGTGCTAAATATGTGCCATTCTTTGGGTCGAAGCGAACAGGTGACTGTACTGTTCGAGCGCATTGTGCTGTAGCACATTCGGTTGCAAGTACCGCAGCCAAGCTGGCTTAATAAGCCACCAGCGTCATGACACAATCACAACACCTAAGAAAAGACGAGGAGGCTAAGTACCTAATCATCCACAGGGTACCGCTTGTTAAGTACGCTGTTTTCGATTCAATTCCATTTACTAACCCAGGCCGATAATGCGGCTGATGTAGTACGCTTGCTACATCATCGCTGCAGTTGTTCCGTACAAGCGCTTGCCTGTGTGTTGAAATTCCCACTTTCTAGGTGTCAGCTGTTGGTGAATATTCCTGGTGTGCCTGTGCTTAATGTGAGTATTGTCAAGATGTCTACCTGCCTAACACCCTCCACATTGATTACTGTCTCTAGTAAACTGTGAATCGCTGATTGGGGAGACGGAGTGCACCACCATCGAGACGATGTTTGACTCAGAATAGTTCCATGCATCAAATTTGCAGCGGACTACCGTCCAGCCATCACTTGCCTACGTCTGGTACGCATGGTGCCCGAATTAGTCACGAATGCTGCTGACGTACATCTTGAAGGCGTGTGGGCCGGCTCAGTCGATGAAACGTTTCCCATCCACCTGCCTCCCACATGAGGTGTGTGGATGGAGTTTTGGGTGGTGCAGCTCAAGCCACTCATGGTGTCCCTGTAGACGTAGGCGTCCTGTGATTGTCCTTTGAGGGCCTCCATGACCGGCAAATCGGGAACGAGATGCCGCCAACCATATGTGTGATTCATAGATAGGCATTCACTGATTAGTATGTATTTGCTAAGTTTGCAATTTGCGTAACGCTGATATTAGCCAGAGTACAGATCCAGTTACAAATGTTGTTCCAGCGAACGTTAAATTGTGCTCCTGGTTGTCCACTCGAGCGGGCGCTGGTATCTGTGACGGTGACTGGTGTATGTGCTGTCGTTTCTCCCTATCACTACTGCAGTATACAACTGCTCTTTTTTGACCCGAAGTTTCTGCGAATTCCAGTCTTTTTGTTCCTTCCTGTGGTAATATCTAGGATGCAGGCACAATTTGAAACTCCGCCTGCCTCCGTACTAACCCGTTATAGTAACTTTGTCCTGTGTTGTAGATGAAACATGCCTTCCTTTATTCTTCTTGATGATGAGACAATGTTGACAAACCTAACGATAGTAGGGGGCTAGATTAGTAGTAGATCGCATGAAAACTATGCGAAGTGCAAGGTCCACTTTCAACGTACCACAAACCCACTGGTGCTTAGATATCCGTAGCACTACTGTCCAACTATTGCGATATATTTTGAAATTGCTGACAATGTTGTAGTGTCTTAATGCCACCTGTTTGCATTCAACTTAATTACTTGAGCTTTTCTAATGCCTTAACTCAATACTCAGATTGGATGCCGAATTGATTCCCTTCAAGCTTGGGCTCATTTTCACTTTGTAGTAGCTTGGTAAGAAGTCTGTATAGCAGGCTGATCATCCGGGCAGGAATTTGCCGAGTACTTTATCTTGCCTTGCTATACTTGTGGCTTCCTTCTACTTCACCTTCATGTACACTTCGTACCGAGGAGGGATACTTGTATAGTCCACTGTTACTGCGAACCGGAGGAGAAATCTAATAGTTTCTAACCTGCACCGTGACAGAATTTTGGCCCCAGTGAGCTTTTAACCCATCGACACTTGATTTTGTGCTTGCAACTACACTGTCAACATAACTGCGCACCATGGGTTTGTCTCTTCTGCTGGGCAACTGTCACAGTTGATCTAAGTACACCGCCGTAAAAATCCCTATGGGGACGTAACAAATCCTCCGTAGAGTATGATGACAAACGCCAAATGGTGTTTTGGGGCTGAAAGACATCGCTTCATAGACCCCGCCTTTGGTCACAGGAATGTTTGAGACTGGGATGGATGTATGGGACGGTTCCGTATGGAAATTCCCAATCAGGCTACCGACATCTGCCTACTTTAATTACAGACAGGCGCGACGGTTTTGTTGGGTCACCGGGTCTAAGTTTCGTACTTCTTGTGAGTTCAGAAAAGTAGCATGGTGTTTTGCTGAGTAAGTGATGGAAATATGCATAGATTTTGGGACTGGTCTCGTTTAGCTCAATTATACTACCCAAGAACTCCCAATGACATTACTGTCCGAGTGCCATGGGCAGATACAGGTATAATGCTTATAGCTACGGTTAGATATTGGTTTGGATGCTGAATCTGGTTCATTTGTAGTGAACACTTGCAAGTGTTGCAATAATGACTAATTTCAAGAGAGTCAAAGTCCAGTAACTGGGCAGCTGTTCCCGTACCGGCACAGGTTGTGCCTACAATGTGATGCAGTCGAAGTGTATCAACTACTCGTCAACCTCGATGATGCAAAGCACCCTAGACCAGACAGACTTCACCCACTAATACTTAAGTCCCTATCGAATGTCCTCGCACCAGCCGTGACAAACCTATTCAATAAATCACTCTGAAGGATTTGTCCCGAACGACTGGAAATGCTCGATAATGAGACTGCTTCCCAAGAGTGGTGACCCGAGTAAAGTAGATAACTATAGATCGATCTGGTTGACTTAGATATTATCCAAAGTTCTCGCGAAGGTTGTAACAGTATCTCTGCTGTGGTTCTTCGAATTGATAGACGTATTAACGCCACCACAACACGGCTTTACTAAAGGGCTATCCTGCATCACCAACTTGATATACGCAAACCACCAGTAGGTACGAGCTGTCAACGGATGAAAGGATGTTGACGTGATGTACATCGACTTCAGTAAGGCGTTTGACAGAGTGAACCACGAGGTCCTCCTTCGTAAAATGAAGACCTACGGGATCGGTTGCACACTACTTCAGTGGTTACACTAGTTTATTGTGGGACGGAAGTTTAGAGTACAGGTCAAAGATTACATGACAGGCTGGTTCCCATCGACAAGTGGTGCACCTCAACGAGCAGTATATGAGCCTCCATTATTTCTTGTTCATACCAACGATCTCCCCCAGTAGCTCCAGTCAACATGTGCTCTGTTTGCAGGTGATTTACAAATCTGGTGGATCATTGCGAACCAGGACGATTTCACTCGCCTCCAATATGACACATCGATACTCAACCTGGTCCGCTGAAATGCAACTATCTCTTAACGCAGGCAAGTCGGAGTTTCTCAGTATCACCAAACCTTCAACCACTCGATCATACACTTTGGATAGCCAGTTGCTCCACCCTAACACATCTGTCAGTGAGTTAGGAGTTCTCTCGCGACATTTTATGAGATCCCTAGAAAATACAAAGAAATTGTACCATGCGGGACTTCGTATGCTCTAAGCATTATGACGCAGTTTCTCCACATCGTTTCGAAGAAACCGTTCCTCGTCTATTCACCTTGCTTATTAGACCAACCCTTGAATACGGCGCACCAGCTTCCCATCCGATAAGCCAGTGGGAAACTGAAAAGCTAGGGAAAATACAGCATTTGGCTACTAGCGTGATACCCAGTCTACGAAAGCTTTCGTATGAAAGACGTCGTGAAAGTATCGGACTCTACACACTATCCTATCACCGTGTAAGAATTGACTTTATTCTGACCCATAGAGTACTACACTTGAATCACTTCTCCATACTGCAGCCAATATTTCACTTGCGGGAACCCAGAAACACCCGAGGAAACCTTTACAAACCCAGGGTCCCCTGCATGAACAAAGTATCACATCAGCTTTGTATCGAACGAAGCATCGTAAACTTATGGAATACACTACCAGAAGGACCAATAGGGGCCGATTCTATGAAGTGTTTCAAAACACGTATTGACGAGTATTTCGGAAACTTATGCTTTTGTGAAACGATGCATTTACAATGCAAAAAAATAAATCCTATGCCCGGAACTAATTATACCAATCCGGATTCCCTGCTGAACAAGGATAAGCGCTTCAGTGACCAGACATTACCACTGAAGATTCACAATTAACTATTTTTGATTTTTCATAATTCGATAGAGTTGTACAGAAACTTTTCTATTTGCTCTTAAGTACAGTCTCAGTCACAGTCTCAGTTATGCGCTTCAGACTTTGGTTCGTGATCAGAATACAGGCAATGTTGTTTCAAATTGGAGGCTTTTGCAGCTGTCGGTACTTGTCATAGTTCCAGAATCTATTGTAATGCAGTAGTTTATGACCCAGACTTCTGTTACCGGAGTTCACGTGATTTTCTTGCTAGGAGATTGTATAGATCGTTGACTGGCAAGCTGTTTATTTTTCAGTCGGCGTTTAGCGTTAAATTTCCTTGTGGATAAAACTGAACCGTCGACAAATTAGCGACGCCCGCGAAGGATGGTGGCCTTACCTTGAATGGAAAGCCACGGGAACCGATAGTCCACAAAAGTTCTTTTTACCCCGCTGTTGGGGTGCAGCATACCTGAATATGCTTCCGACCTACTCTCGTATTAGACTTACAGATAAGAGCGGTACTTTCTTGGGTGTGGTCGTCTTGGTGAAAGACATGAACTTTTAAAACTGTGGAAGCGTGACGCCAAGTAACTTCTATCAGATTATCTCATTCCCTTCACTACTGGTTCAGTTCCGTTTTACTGCACACAGAGTTTATGAGATGTCAGACCGAGAAATCATGATGTAGGAGTAGAATATCATAGCAGCTGGTCGATCCAATGGGCTGACAAAATCGACTGCGGCCGATATACCAGATACACGGCTTGTACAAACAAAGGATTTGGAAACGGATCGTCATTAAAATTTTTCACACCAATGCTTGTAGCTTGATAATACTTTTCTATGTGCACCGAGACCAGTTATTGTCCAGGCGGGGTTTGTGATCAGAGAAGCGATTGACGCATCATGGTCAGTGTGCATAACCAACCTCACACTTCATGTGATGTTTGACAGTGTGGTCAAAATCAATCCGCTGAAAGTATAAGCAAATTTTAAAGTATTATCTAGCTACTCCTTCAATTGCTTCTCCAGCTATTTTCTGTTCTCAAGTAGTGGTCGTTTACTTGTGATCTACTGAGCGTGCTGGGTGCATGGTTAAAAGTAATAGAAAAGCATACCTGTTTCCTATGCGGCAAATACAAAGGTTTCAATAAGTCAAACTGGGCTTTTACACATCAGCGGGTGAATACTCGGCATTTATACTGCCACTTGGATGTGCCAAATTGTGGGAGCAATCAGAAATACGAAGAAAGAAAGGCAAGACGGAGTGTGTAGGTTGCCCCCAGGCCAGCTACCGCCGACGCAACATGCTTGTGCTTTTCTTGTTGTTATCAAGTAAGGATTACACTGAAGAAAACGGAAATTAGTCAGTTGGTGTAATTCCGACATGGCGACGCCAACCCCAGCTATATATTTCACGTAGCTTTGCTGATCTTAACGGTGGGTTGTGACAGAGTATATCATAGACATACAAGGGTATGAAAAGGGGCGGGAACTGACATCTTGCTGGATGCTCCCAAATGTGGTTTTATGGTCCGACTGTGAATCGCCATTAAAGGAATCGAAATAGCTGCTCCACCGCTCTTTCACGGTTGTGCAAATTGTCTACTAGCCTTTCGGGTTTGGAGGTGCACCAATTCAAGCCCACCACAGTTTGCATGGTCGCAGGTCTTGGGAAGTGACCCATCTGCATCAATGAAACACACTGTATTCTAATTGGAAAGTCAATTTGAACCTTGGTCTTTCGAGCACGAGGACCGTAGCTGATGCAAATAAAAACTAGGTGTTGCCCGCCCGGAAACACTGCACTACCATAACGCGTTTCGACGCGGGTTCGGCGCTTGCTAACTCTATCTGATGAGATGTAATAACATCAAAACGCGTCATTTTAACGTCAGTAAATGCAAGGTGTTTTCCATCCGATATCAGGGCAGCTATTTATACCGACTCGGAACGAATATACTACAACGTTCAACTCTCGAATGTGACTTGGGTGTCCTGGTTCAAGATGACTTGGGTTGCTCCAGGCAATCCGAAAAGGCCTCGAAGACCGGGAACCAACACGTGGGGCTGTTGAGGCGGACGTTTGGACAAATAAACAGATCCATATTTCGACAAATGCTCAGTGCGTATGTTCGCCCCCACGTCGAATACACAATTCAAGCCTGGCATCCATGGCTGAAACACGACCTTAATGCACTGCAGCAACCACAACGCCGGGCATCTAAGAACGTACATAGCAGCTCATCTGGAAGCAGAGCCTGAGTTTGTGCAGCTGAGATCAAATCCATCGATCAAACTATCACAGCTGCAAATTCTTAACTCAGACTCCAAAATTTACTGTGATATTTTTAGCAGCAAGACCCAGCCTTTTGTCCCTTTTAGCGAGTAGCTTGTAGCGAAGGCCCGGAGAGCGATTCGAAAAGGCAGACCAGGTTGCAGGGAAACGTTATTATTACAACAAAAGATTTCCTGTTACCTACCCAAAGGAAAGCGACATGGTTGATGCTCTAGTTAGGGGAATGGCGGATACACAGCACACACGGCAGTCGCGCGTTGCAACCGAAACGAACGCCAAGCAAAAATGTCGATGAGCAAGTCAAGCATTCGAACTCCGAACTCAGTTCAGCAAACCACACCGTTCGCCTAGGTGTACAAAGAAATAATGTTAGTTAGAATTTTACACAGGTAAACCGGGGAATCTCCAGACTGCTACATAGCCCTCCGCCAGAAAGGACTGTGTAAGCCGTCCTGCGATCTACTTGGGGACTGTCCGTAGCGGGCCAGCATTCCGCGAGACCAGGTTGTGAAACCTGAAGCAGCTGCTGGTGGAGAACCATGCAAGCGGAACCTAGCCGGCTCCCATCCGTGTCCTCCCTATGTGATGGTAGCGTACGTGCCAAACCGCCAGCCAACAGCGCGAACTGGTTTCCACCAATCGGCAACACAATCGGAGATCGCAATCAGTTCGCGGCACCGCCAACCAGTGGCGCACACAAGCTACCGATCGGACGAACAGACCAACGGCTCGGCAAAGCGTCTGGCAAACAAGCGTGGTCCGAATATCCAATCAAAACCCGAGACGGCGCGCAAACGAGTAAGCGACGTTAAGGGGATCGAGGA
>CALYDF020008129.1:0-11941 GCA_944474145.2 Dicrocoelium dendriticum | reverse complement strand
AGAATGTTGTGATCGACCTTGTCGAAGACTGGCGAAATCCAAGAATATGACATGCGTTTCTAGGCCATGGTCGGCAGCACTCGTCCAACTATCCCTGGCAAGTAACAGGTTACACAAGCATGAGCTTCGCTGCCGGAAGCCGTACTGGCATTCGTAGAGCAGTTTCACAGGCTCCATGTGTTCCATTAAGGCTGCTGCAATGATAGATTCCATCACTTTGGAGATCGTAGAGAGGACGGTTATTGGTCGGTAATTTGCCGGGTCTTTGCGAGTACCGCCTTTGTAGATTGATGTAATAGTCCCACATTTCCAATCATTGGGAACTATACCTTGCGAAAAGAAATGGGTGAACAGCTCTGCTAAGGGTAAATTTAAAGCTGCAGCTCACGTTCGGAGGTGCCTTGGGTGGAAACCATCAGCGCCAGGAGAGGCCGTTAGCCACAGGGATTTGTGTTTCGTCAGGACCTTCTCTGGAGTGAACTGAACAGTCGTCAGGGAAATTACGGGTGAAACCGAAGAAGGTACTATCGTTATATGCGTTGATGGAAGGGTGAATGTGGATGCGTACTACTGGCACGGGACTTATGCTGCCTCATACGCTGACTTTGTGAGCCTTATGGAGGTTCTCAGCGCGGTGACAAATTGCTTGACTTGTCGAAGACTGTTGACGTGACTATACAATGCTTTGAGTATAGATAAAGTGTTATGCATACAATGACTATTTTCGCGTACAAGTTGGACGAATTGGTTACAGATGGATGGATAATATTCCCAAGGAGTAGCCGTTGGATCCGATTGATAGTTTATCCATTCCTGGTCCATCGAGGCATCCTACTACCGTGTACGATATCGGATGAGTGCTGGGCATCTCCACCCTATGGAAACTTGTTCGCGGGTCGTGGTAGTGGAGCAGAGTTCACGTGGGGTAAGGCAAAAAGATGGACCACAAGCTCTCGGCACTCGATTATGGCTAGGGTGGTAGCAGAAGTCAGAAGCTTCAACTTTGCGTAATCATTTCAGCGTTTGGTATAAGTTGACGTGCTGACGTGTTCTCATACGAAGCATATAAAATCAAAACGGAGGACGCAGTGGTCACTGAGACCCAGAGGGGCCTCATAATCAAAATGCCCAACCACCAGTTCTTCGTTAGTGAGGATGTGAGTTAGCAGGGATGGATGATTGTTGGATCGGAATCTGGTCGGCTGATAGGTGTGGTTGTACAACGGTGCCGTGTGAAGAAGATCAATGAGGTCTGAAGCAAAAGCGTCAGTAGAGGGTACAGAATGAAATAGTCGGGCTAGTTTGAAGTCTCCCAAGATAAGAAAGTGTGTGCGCCTGTGAGATAACATAAATTGGACGTCGTGCACTAGTCGTGTGTCTTTCTCTGGGAAGTTGTTGCAGGGAGGTAAACGATACCAATAGAGCTGGAGTGTTTGGCGGTTAGTGCAACCTCGCATCACATGGTGTCTGGAGACTGGAAGGCAATGTTTGTTAAGATGCTGCAACTGAGGGAGATGTGGTAGTAATGTGTGAGGCGGCCCCATGGGGTTACGCGGCCAGAGCGGAGAACTGACATGTGAGGAAGTTGGATTTCACCGTCGGATATGTCATCGGAGAGCTATGTTTCGGTTATGGATATTAGGTCTGCTGGCGTTGACAGAAATCGGGATTAGATTTCCGGAAGTTAAGGCACGAGGCCTTGTGCGTTCGTGTAGGTACAGGCGAGGCCTGTTTGTGTGATGGGCGCGGAAGTAATTAAGGTGCTGCCGGTCAACCGATGATCGGCAGTACACCTATTTTTGATTTAGAGAGGTGAAGCCGTTAAGGTTGGTGGTTGGGGAAGCAAAGTTTGTGTCGTCGGAGAAGAGATATGCGCATGGTTCATTGAAAGCCTGATGGTTGGAATGTGTAGGTGAGTAGATTACTCCAGGCAGGGAGGAATTTGGTTGGGTGATGGACAGTCTGAGGACGGTTTGGTCAGAGTGTGTCAGTACAGAGGGGGCTGCTGCTACGGGTCTGTGGGTTGCTGTTCGCCTCAACACCGGGGGTCCATTATGACGCAGACGGATAACTCGCATTTTATTAACATACCAGATGGTGTGGGCATCGGTTGGTGATGGTAGGCTGTTCCTTGTATAATTCGATGGACGAGGTAGGCAGTGAACGCCCGTTGTCAAAGCTTGACAATAGTTAGTGTCTGCTGAGGGAACTACCATTGATTACAGTCATGCTGTTATCGCCAATGTAAGGTTGCCTCAGGGGCGCACAGTTCTGGAACCCCATGCGCTATTATAGAGCATGGTTGAATGGGTGGCGTCAGTTGCTGTCTGCACTCAGTGCGCTTAATCCAAGGGATGTCGGGGCAGATACGAATATGGTAGATGCCGAGGGACGCGTTGTTTCACAGTAGGTGTGCTGACAACAGGAGATCCTCCATAACAGGGCCTGGCTGCAATTCAACACGCAGAAGTCTTGTCTTACCAACGCTTGGAGCTGAATGGTGGCGAGTCAGTCTTGTGAGAATAGTGGGTTTTGGTCAGGGAGGTTTAACTCGATACAGGTCGAGATACACATGCTGGAATCATGCGAGTGTCGTTACTGAAGATGCGGGCCGTTTGACTCTGCTGCATCTTTACATATCACAGAATTGAGAACAAGGCTACTCGTTGTTCGCTTGGACGAAGGCGGATGTAGGGCGGTAGCAAGCTTACTTAGTGGGAGGGCCTCTGACGTGAGCGTGGGGCGTCAGCGAGTGTTGGATAGCTTAGCAGCTTGTAACGGTGAGACCATACGTGATTCGGGACCGCTGGGAGGCTGCTGTCGTCTTTTGGTTAGACCGTCAACTTTCCACAATAGACTCGGTAGCTTTTCTTCTAGATTAATCAAACTCACTTCTAAGCGGGTATTGTTGCTAGGCGGTTCGAGGAATCGTGGTGACCGCGACGATTGTGTCCGTGATTGGTTGTTACGCGGTGTGGAGGGCGGGTTAGTAGGAGACGAGATTACAGAACTAAACATAGGACAAACCGTGGAGGAAGGTCACAAGGGATATCGCGCCCGTAATTCGCGCTGATGGGAACGCAAACCGGGCAGATGTATCGCAGGACCGTCTGTGGATGCGAGCGACAGAATTCCATGTCTGTTGAGTTGAGCAAACGGTCACAGGGAACGTGAACACGGTGAAGACAGATCGCGCATGTGATGGTATCGGAACGACGCCCCTCACGCTGAGTGCAAATCGAGCAAGTGTACAGTGGCCGCATGGGCGTACTGCGCGAGAATGAAATGATCGGCAGGGTCAAACGGATGACACAAATGTCTGCAAATAAACGTAGATGAGTACCTGCCTCAAGAGAATAGAACTCACAGTAGGTGGCTATCCGCATATATATGTATCATGATATGGGGTAAATTTGGCCTCTTTGGGTACCTTCGGGCCAACATGAAAAAATTGCGAAACTTAGATTACACTCAGTTTTCTTATTTAGTGTGGTAAACTTTTTCATGTGTTGAAACTGCATTTTCCATTACGTTGAAATCATTTTTGCTGAACTAGAAAATTCGGTCTTGGGAATATTTCTGGTGAAATTTGACCGGTGTCATGATATGCGCATAATTCTCCCACCTGTGACCTTGAACGAACCTGCGTGCTAATCACTCTTCTTTGAACGCGTCGTTTAGTCGCTGTTTCTCAGCTGCATTTTGTTACACAAATGTGTGTTCACACTCACTCGACCCAGCTTCATCAGTTCTATCTAATGCACTCCATCTTTCGGATGGAACTTGGTTGGATCACCTTTTATCTCCACAGTGAGGTTTTGCCCCAATGCCACAAAAACACAATAGAGGAATTATCCGAATCACGAACCACACGGCAAGATTTCTGTTCTCAAACGAAAGCCAATTCCACGTTTTATCCGACATAATTGCAACCACAGCTGTGGACCGTTCATCAAAGTAGCTACAGTAAACTTTGTGTCCGTATCGCTCTGTCGCCCTGTTTGCCGCGTGAACGATCCAGCCTATTAAACCTGCCCCGCTAGGGCCTGACGCACAGAACGTGCCGACCTTGGATATGCGGACAATTCAGCGCACAAGCGACCGTCAGGAAATCATAAGCGTTCGGGCCACTCTGGAATTACCATCGATCGACGCAAGGGATTGTCTCGACCTCTCAAAGTCCATATCACCCCATTCAGATCGAGAGTAGTTTGTGGCCCTCCTTCATGCCATAAAAATCTACGAACTGGAATCAATTGCCTTGGCAAGTTTCAACATGTTGCAAGCACACTGTGAACAAGTTGAAGCTACACAATATTAAACCGGATTCACTGTGATTCTTTTCATTATGTATAGTCAACCAACTGGTTAAAGGTGCCCAAGTAACTATCGCATGCTTCCGAAAGTCCGGTGGCAATGTTTGAACAATTGTGGAGCACCAAAAAAGATTCATTTGGTGAAGGCTTGATAGAGAGAAAACCCAGGTCATTGTCATCTGGCCCCGCATTAAAATTGTGCAAGAAGGCGGAGCAGCGGGTAAAAAATCAACATCTGTGGCTTTAAACGTCAATACCAGCAGTCGCTCAAATCCACCTGTAACGACTACGGCCAGTCCAATTGGAATGAGCACGGTTCCAAAAATGCAGAATAAATTCGACACCAGTGGTGTTTGGAACTTGGTTGTTGCCAAAAGTGGCAGTAAACCTAGATATTCTGCCACTCCCACTTGACCCAGATTAAATGAAGAAGACGAAGCTGTACCCAAACAGCCGCCATCGGTTGTGTACAGACCACCTGGTCGTTTAAGCTACTCCGGAGTTGCACTTAATATAACAGCGGCAATCATTACTAACGTTCCAGTATTGACGACTAATTATTAAAAAAGGAAAACAGCTTGATGAGGTGAAACCGTGGAACTCCATATTTGACATTATAGTTGTCGTAGCTAGGCCGTCCATTTGATACGCGTTACCAGTTACTCAGACTGACAGCAATACACACACACTATACACGTTAGCTAAATGTGGGAAACACTTTAGCTACTGTGCCGCAATACCTAAAATAAAAGATGGGAATCAATTGTTACAGGTGCAAGCCAGCTGAGCTACCGGTAACGGATGGGCATCGTTCGGGTAAGCTACCTGCCGCCTAGAACTGTGCAGCAGAAAAAATAATTTACTATGCGAAATTATAAAATGCTAAATGAGGAGAACGTGTTTGGAGGAGGAGGTTAAGAGGGTTGGAGTGGGACAAAGAAACTCACAGCACAAACACCACTGAGGTTGGCTCCTAGCCATAGTAACAAGTGTATCCAGCCAAACTTGTTCATGGTGTTTCGGACCCCAACCAAAGAGCCGAGAATCTCCAACCGAGGCCAGCTCAGAAGTCAGGGCCTTCATTCCTCTCGACCAAGTCATCGCTTGGCCACCCATCCTCTTCTTCCATCCACACCCCGGGCGCGCAACTAACGCACGTCGCAGGAGTCGGTGGGCTGGCATGCGTAACACGCGGCCGAGCCAACGGAGCCTGGTGCGTGAAATAACGGTGCCGAGCGGTTCATTTCCTTTTCCTTTGCGATAAACAAGGCGTCGAACACGCTCGTTGCTTACTCGGTGTTCCCACCAGATTTGAGTTAGATTGTGAAGGCATCGGTGCTCGGATGTAACTAGCCTCTTTTGTCCGTTGACCTAAGGTGTCAGGTTTCACAACCTTACGTTGTGCACTCTACGCTTTAGGGCGAGAGTTTTGTCGCACCGGAGCCATAAGTGGTGAACGTTAGCAAGTACGAATTGAGCGTATGCTATACCTTTCGTGATCTCATCTTTAATCCCACGGAAGCTGATGCAACTTCTCAGCTAGTTAATTTTTTGTACGCCTTCTAGCTGATCCTCACCAAACGTCAACGTAGGAGGCGGTCCAGCCCAATCTTGAAGAACGCTTTGCACTACGATGATGCATAACGAAACCCGAAACGGCTGACAGACAATGCTAATCCGTCCAGTGCAGCTTGACACGTTTGTGAACTGTCACATATGAGGGGCAATAGCGTCAGCATACTCTAACAAGAAGTCCTTCTCCTGGGAGCAGATCCACACATCCTAAGTCGTGTCCTGTGAGCGTAATTTCCATGACTTCCTCAATAGCGAAGTTGAAGAGGAAAGGTGACAGCGAGCATCTTTGTCTCACACCGCTGGAGATATTGAAGGGCGACGACTGTTTGCTGTAAGCCTTCACTTTACCTGAGCTAAGCACGTATAATGATCGTATAATATTTACATATTGCTCGGGTGCAACTTTCCTTAGTAGACAGTCCCAAAGTGTACGCTTGTCCACGAAATCGAATGCACATTTGGTATTGCAGATCACGAAGACGTTGGGCAGCCAATATATACGACGTTGCTCCAACAACTGAAGCAAAGTGAAGATGGGGTTAATGCAGTCACGATCTCGACGAAACCCGGCTTGCTCTTCATGAATACGGCTTTCACGATTGCCAGTCAGTCTGTGAAGGATGACAGAGGCAATGAATTTGGAGGCGATGGAGGTCAGACTGATTCCTCTATGGCTGCCGCATTCCGATCTTGAACCTCCGTTGAAAATTGGGACAATGACGGAGCGGCACCAATCGGTTGGGATAGTTTCCTGCTCCCACAGTTTGACTAGTCACTCGTGTAAATCATCCACAAGAGCAGGTCCCCCGAATCTGAAGAGTGCTGGAGGTACATCATCTGGTCCCGCTGCTTTATTTAACTTCAACATTTCGAGATCACATTCGACATCTGAGCGAGAGGGTGGATCCAAATGGACAGCCCATGGAGCGGGCCGATCAGTGGTCGGCGAACAACATAACAATTCCGACCGATAAAATTGCCTTTCAAACTGCTCAGCTTAGCGCTCCAAGCGTTCTGACAAGATGTGGAAATGCTGTCTACTCTCGTCACGTATATTTTCACTAACTCCAGGTCTCCTGATACCCGTTTCCCGTATGATCCGGAATAACTTGTAATGTTTACTAATGGCAGCGGCTATTTCCATCTCTGAAGCACGATGGGACCGCTATGATTCGCGGTATCTCTTCACGCTAGCACGGTGATTTGCCCGGAGGTCTTCCAAAGCTTCAATGTGTTTCCTTCCAGCCGGAACATGCCAGTGAGCATCGATAAATTCCAGAGACTGCGAAGAGATACAATGTCCATTTTGGCGATTAGACTTACCACATGAGGATTCGCCTGCTGCTAGTAAGGACTGTTGAATATGAGACCAGTGAGCTTCAACTGCATCCTGTGTGCGCTTGCTCAAGGCGCATGGCAGCGTACTTTGATAGGCATTCAGAACAGCTAGTTTTGCCAGTTGACTGGTGTTACTTCGCTCATAACGTTTAAGTGGACGTCCGCCAAATAGCATCCGCAAGTCAGCACATACAAGTGCATGGTCGGTGTCCACACCTGTGCTCCAAATCGAGTGACAGTTCTGGACGAGGCCACTCCATGGATAACATTTCGCAATGTGATCGATTTGCGTCCATAGCTGGTTCGTGGATGTTGGGCGCCAAGTCACCCTCTGGCTGGTGACTTTCGGAATTTAGTGCTCGCAAGAAATAAGCCAGCATATTCACACAAATGAAGTAACCGCTCATCGTTATCATTACGGTAGTCTACACCATTTTGGCAGCCCAGATGCAGTTCATCCGTGGATAATTTTCCAATTTGAGCGTTCAAATCCCCAGCCAGCACAACAGTGTCTAAGCATGTTCTGTGGCGAAGGAGCTCGTTCAATTGGCGGTAGAAGTCGTTCTTTACCGAATCATCACTACAGATTGTGGGTGCATAGGCAGCGATGAAGAATAGAGACCTGTTAGTCCCGCGCGAATTCGAAGCTTTGAATGTGCCAGGAAATAGGACCGCACACATTCGGCTACTGATTGAAATCCAGTCAACCACAGCAGCTACAGCCCGTGGACTCATAGCAATACTAACACCGGCTTGGCCGGTGCTCGAAGCAGCATCGTCACCGGATAGACGCAATGAGAAAATGCTGCTTGTGTCTCCTGAAGGGGATTGCAAAGGGAGCACTGAGCTCGAGCATTCAAACTGGTCTCCGATATGCAGCAGATATCGATGGATAGGGAAACTAATGTGCGGGCAAGTGCTGCCTGTTGACCGATTTGTAGAAATGTGCGTACATTGAGGCATGCAAAATGTAGCAAGAGAGAGGGCTTCAAATGGAAGCCGAAGAACTGTACTTGGCCGCTTGGTTGGACATGAGCATTTTGGTAGGGCATTTACCGAAACTTAAAAGGTACCCAGTGGGGACAAACATACCAACCAGCACATGAAGCGGTCTATACTTAATGGTCGCTAGCGGCTACCTGGTAGTGGCTTATTCAGCGGCCTAACCATGATGGCGTAGACAGGCAATCTTCTAATCGGTATTCCGCAGTTCCTGAGGTCTGAGGAAGTCAGACAGGCCTGCATTTGAGGTTGGTCAGGCATGCGCAGTGCCTTGGACACTGCACACCCTAAGCTGAATCAGCAATGGCACTTCTGCAACCCGCCTAGAGGTGGTTTTAGACGGCATGACATTTTGGAAGGAAAGTAAACCAATGACATTACAGCCACCGTCTTTAGGTAATTAGCAAGGGTAAGCCTATGGAGTGGATTCAAGCGATAAAAGAATGTGCTATGCAAATTGCAATGCGCAATATTTATAGGTAACGTCGTGATGGCACCTCGGTTTCTTTGATGTTCGGTGGGCTGCTGACCTGCTAAGATGGGACGTGGATGTGGCGTAGACCGCATTATACGAAGAGGACCGTACGTGCAACACTCGCCTGAGGTGAGAGAACGAATTCTGAGTGTTGATGAGCAAGGGGAGGATTGGATGAATGTTACCGCATTGTTGAGTGACAAAGTGAGCACGTGCCGTAGTTGGATACGGATGTTAGAATCAGTGGAACGGAGGGGGCAACAAGGTGCAGCTCTCCGCAGATCCCTGACAGAAAGTCATGTCGATGCTCTGATCTAGTGGGTACCGGTAGGACTGACCGTTACCTTATCAACTCTCCGTTTGGGTCTGAGGGCTCAATTCGACGTTAACGTTAGCATCACTACAGTTTCCATATACCTTGACGGTCGTCTTATCACACGGAATCCATGAACACTTTGACGAACAAAATACGACGGAGGCTGTTCGTGTTGCGGCTGCTACATTTGCAGGCCGAAGGAAGACAGCCCGTTTAGATTGATGAGACCAATTTAAATCTATTTTGTTGTCGCACCATGGGTCGTTCACGGAGAGGAACTCGAGCACAGTGCACGGTGGCGAACAACCGCGTGCAGAATGTGCACGTTGTGGCTGCAATGACGAGCGAGCGACTAATAGCCTTTCCCGTTTTAAGAGGCAGCTTCAACAAGCGTCGATGCCCGCAGTAGGTTCGGGAACTTTTAGATTTCCAGGCAGCCGCTTTTATTGATCGGTGTGTTCTGATTTGTGACAACGCACCGCGCCACACAGATGTGCAGGAGGTTTTCAAGGAGGAAGGGTATCGAGCAGGGATGCTACTACGACTATCGTCGTACTCTCCTTCGCCAAACCCTATCGAAGGCGCGTGGATTGTTGTGAAGACGTGCGTAAAGGACACCACTACAATATGCTCCATTGTTCCGACGTACCACCTCGATGTGTAACATACCTGTCCTAATCTCCCAGACCCCAGTATTTACATTCGTCACCTTTTACTTCGGCAGCCATTTTGAGGAAGCTGCTCTCGTTGCGCACCAGCAGTTTCCCTGGAGTTGGTAACATTCCCCTGAAAGCATTGCAGGTAGCAACTACAGGTATACATGCGCCACTAACGAAATTTTTCAAAAGATGCCTGAACGAACAGCAGATCCCTAACAAGCAAGGCATAATTACCCCCGCATTTTAAAAGTGGTAGCCGTTCAAAACTCTCCAACTATCACTCAGTGATTCTCCTCTTGATGCTCTCAAGCGTACTGGAGTCCTTCATAGATGAAGCTGTAACACGCTACTTGGGAAAGCTTAAAATCAAAGCACCGGGGCAACAGCGATTCCATCAGCGTCGGTCATGTACTACCAAACTACTGATCGACCGTGTCAGTTGAACAGGGCTAACCAAGAGTGGGTCCGGTATTGTTGTCATCTACCTAGATTTTTCTAAAGCATACGACCGCATGGTTCATCGCATCATTCTTTAAAAGCTGTAGGCGTACAGCGTTTGAAACCTAACTTTGGATGGATCGGAAACATTCCCTTTCAGCAGGCGCCTTAAGATTCGAGTTCGAGGTTCATTTTCTGATTCTAGGAAATTTGACTGCGGTGTTCCACAAGCGTCAGTGTTAGAGTCGCGGTTATTCTTGTTATTCAATAATGACCTTACGTGATGCATCAAGCCATAGTTCTTCATTTTTGCTGATGACATCAAGATATGGAGGACAATCGGCTCTCTGGAAGATCACAATATGTTGCAAGGAGACTTGGACCGCGTCGTTGAATGGTCAAAGGAAAAGCTGCTACTTTTTAATACAGACAAGTGCAATAGCATGCATGTCAGCTTCAAGCCCACGCACGCATAAGAGCTTGGAGAGGACATACTGAATACCGCCTCACAATAGCGATGTCTTGGGGTGGTGATGTAAAGCGTTCTCGGCTGTTCGGCACAGTCATAGACGACGTCCGAAACCGCGAATAAACATGCTGGTTTATTACGGAGTTCATTCGGGTGGTTCGATCCATCTATCTTTTCCGATGTTTACGGCATATGTGATGCTTTAGGTAGAGTAGACGCTCTAGAGTTCACAACCCTGGGCAGAATTTCAGAAGAAAATGATTAACACGCAGGTGTAATCGGCACCGTTTCTTAGGTATTCATGCAACAACTGAAAGCAATGCGTTTTGCCATTGGTGAAAAAAATTTAGCACGACGCCAAAAAGCTCTGAACGTCCAAACTGGGAAAATGGTCTTGGGTCCAACCAAGGAGCTTGTAATGCGAATGGAGACTTGTGCTGAACCATAAAATGAATCCCTAGCAATTGTTTATTTAAGTGAGGCTAATTACTTGTCCTCCGTTTCTGATGTCAGTGAAAAACACTAGAAGTCTTGTATGATTCTGATGATGAGTATGTTCAACAATCAAAGAAGACTTGTCAAATTAAAAAAACTGCATAATTTGCCCACTGATTTACTAATGTTACGGATGCGTTTCTTAATTATATATGTATATATATGTATATTAACCGTGGCCTTTTAAAACCTTGTGTTACATAACATTGGTGCTATGTATGTGTGGCCAAAGTATCTCTGATAATGGAAAACTTTGGCCAAAGTAGCATTTTATAATTACTGACTTAAGGGTATAGAAATGCGTCCGCCAATATTTTCTACAGCATTGTAACACTATAACCCATGAACAGATCACTTATTAATTTATCTAAAGCAATGATAAATGTGTGACGGGTTCCAAAAATAAAGCGGATCAAAGTTACCCAGTTTTAAGGCATATAGATTTAGCAAACATATCTTTCCACTTTGCTTTCTTTAAGACTCCATTAAGAAAAGCACTAGATTGACATTTTATTGTCGGATACAAAGCAAGCATATAAACTCATTGACCTTTTCAACGTCTGACGCTATTGAATTTTGTACTCATAAAACCCAGAGGTTTTGTAATCTATCTATCTATCTGCACTGAAAATATCCATGGTTGATTTGCTTATTTCATGCAGACGCCGTTGGCCAGGTGAACTTCTAAAGCACGCCGTATTTGGCTTGTGGACCTGACTTTGGGAATCCCTTAACTAGATTCTTCACAATTGTCCGTTTGTACCGCATTGGTGTGAAGCCGATGAAGTGCAGGTACTGATCGGACCAAGTTGATATTCGGTAAATAGACCACTTGATTAATGCATTATTCCTGCGAGT
>CALYDF020008128.1:0-11900 GCA_944474145.2 Dicrocoelium dendriticum | reverse complement strand
CACACAGACTGTGAGTCCGATTTTAAGGGAGAAATACATGGCACCTAAAATCTGAGTAAATTCGGCATCTTCTAATCGTTGATCATCGCTTTCTGCCCAGGATTAATTATGTCTTGGGGCACCAGCTTTCCCAAGAGATGATGTGTGCAGGCGAGTGCTAAGCAATGTAAAAATAATGCTTTTAATTAAAATAACATATAGAACTGCATAACTTGCGTTAGCTTGTTTACGCACTACGTATGTCCGGCCACAGCGTATCAAAAAGGCTTTTGTTTGTTTTGCTAGATGTTGGGTGGCACCAGACGCTTGTTGGTCAAAAGTTGACCTGGCAGCGGGATATGGATTCTCTGAGAACCAAACTTAGTGCCGTCAGTCCGTTTTGCCTTCTAGATTGGAGACCACGTGTAATCGCATTGCACTTAGGTGGAGACGTTAAAGGACATTGTTCGCACCATGCAACAGTGGCACTTTTCCTGTCGACTCTTAGAAGGACTGATTGTCTAAGGTTTGCTTTGTGCTGTGTTATCTGCGGGGTTATGACAGACTTACTTGAGGCAGTGAAAGCAAAAGGAAGATGTCCGGCTGATGTCGCTTTACCTTTGCACAATCACCTGGTTGCGACGTTAAGTTGTTGAGTAGTTGTAATCGCCATGACCATAAATGATTTTTATAAGCATTACGTTTTTCCGATAAGTACCACTTATCTCCCAATTATTCCTTTTCCACCTGTTGGTCGTTGTGCTTTTATGGCAGCGAGACATGAGTTCAAATTCCTAATGCATTACTGCAAGTACTGTCGCTGCTGATGCTGTTGCTGTCGCATTTGTTGTTGTATGTGTTGTTGTTTTGTTGCTGCTGTTGCTGTCAATAATGATGCTTATCACTAATTACTGATTACTGGTTGGGATCAACAAGTAGGGACATCTCTGTGTAGCTGCAGCTAATCCCACTAAAGGGCAAATACCGCTTATGCTGGGGTGCGCACGATATATGAAATATCCGCAGATTATTTGTCCAATAATTTCCTAAATTGCAACACCGACATTGCCTCAACTACCTCCTGCGGCAGGTCGTTCCATCCATTCGCTAGTCTCCGTTCGAAACCGAGTTGTTGAGCGACTTGCTTCAAATCCGATACGACAAGCTTGTATCGGTGTCCTCATGTGATGCTTGGTGTGCGCAGATAAAGCAGCGGATTCTACATAGGGTAATCATCCACGTGTCATATCCGGTGCTTCATGATGACATTAATCAAGAGTCGACGATAAGCCATGGTGTTTTGCCTTAGTATTTAAGACCGTTATTCGTACGTCACACCTCGCATTTTGGGAATCGGCGTGGTGGCTACATTCTGCACTCAATCAATCTTTCCTACCTCATCTCGCGTGACAGGACAATACGCGGGACAGCCATACTCTATCATTAACCGTAATATTGAGGCGAAGAGGCGATTGTAAATCTCTTCAAATATAATGCTGAAGCTGCGTCCGAGCGCGCAAAGCATAGGAAGGCTGACTTCGGACAGTCTATTCGTGTCGTCCATGGACTTTAGGTCACAGCGCTAATGTATATCGAGGTCTCGCAAGCAAGGCGCGGGATGCAACGGTTAAGCTGCCACTGTGTAGATACTACTGTGATCACACTTACCCAGTTTCATAAATTGCGACTTGAACAGGTTCATCGTGAGGTTGACCTCAGCAGCCCAAATAGAGCGGCGGTCGAGGTCCTGCTGAATCAGGTCACAATCATTGGGTGCGCGGATCATTTTTCCACACATTCAGGTCATCTGCAAACAGCTCACAAGTTGATTGGAGTTGCTGAGGCACACCGTTTACATGGATCAGAAACAAAGGCGGCCCTAGTGTAGTGCCTTGGAGCAACCACTGCTCAATGGGTATCAGCCGATCAAATGGTTCTCGATCTGGATCCTCCAAGCGATCAACAATGAAATGCTTATTCCGTCGATGCAAAGAGCCACCAACATCGCACACCCTAAGCCTGTCAAGGAGCACTGCATGATTCACCTTATCAAAAGCCTTACTGAAGTCAATGTAAATGACGTCGAACGACTTGCTTTAGTTCAGCGCTTGTAACCATTTGGGCCTCGTCAAACTTGGTTGGTGATGCACGATCGACCTTAAAATAAACCATGCCGTGCGGGTGTCAAATGGCTTTTTATCTCAAAAAGCAGCAGAAGACTCTTCTTCACGATCTTCTAGAGCGTCTATGCTAAAATAGCGGTCAGGCAGATCGGCTGGCATTTATCCACTTTGCTTGGGTTACTAACCTTGGGTGTTGGTAATACGACTGAACATTACTAGTCGTGAGTTGTTAAACAGCTCGGTTACAGAAGACGAGTTGATGGTCGATAGGGACTTAAGCATAAGTGGGTGGATTCCATCTAGGCCCCGCAGGTTTCTTCCCGTCAAGACTTGCCAGAAGCCTTCATAAATCTTAAATTCTACTATGAAGGCTGTATAGTTCAGCGGGAGCGGTACTCGTCGAACTCGTTACAGACACCTAGTTACTTGCAAATACGAAATCTAAGTATGCCGCCAATGCGGACGCAAGATCTGTGCTCCAGGTTAGGGGTTGTCCATCTAAGCCTTCTAACACGGGCATATTGCCTGCAGTTCTCAGGCTGCGCTACACGTAGGCGAAGATTAGCTTGGGAGCAGTTTCGTTGGTAGTTGCAAGCTGCTCTAAGAAGCTTCTGCGCTTTTTTGTTTTCGTTTTGTTGCATAGATTTAATAGTATCTTGTACGCCTTGTGGATCTTTAGATCCAGACAACACGAATTTGTTCCATAGCCTGCGTCATCGGGCCAGTTTGCTGTACTCCTTGTCCAACCAATGTGCTTTCACTGGCCCAGGTATTCGAAAATTGTCGGGTACAAATCGGGCGCACAACGATTTGACTCTCAATTTAATGATAGTCCAACAGGTTTCTATAGACGAATCCTCCGGTTTAGATCTGGTCATCTGTCTCACAGCTCGAGAGGGGCCATCAAAGCCTTCATTCTAATAGTTTAATGCTGGCTCCTGCGACGGAAAATGCGGCAACGGACATTCCAAGCTGGCTATGATCATCGAGTGGTCACTCGCTCCCAAGAGCTCCAAGACTTGAATGTCATGCACAAATTGTTCACAGCCAATCAAAAGGAGGTCTAAGCACGAGGGGGTTGCACGCTCATTCATGCGCGTTGGTTGGTTGATATGCTGTGTGGCCTCGGTTTTAAATAGCAACTCTGTAAACTTCCTCTGGACTTTAAAATGGCCGCGGAGGAGTTCAGCCCCAGGCAACTGTATTCGATGTATGTTGAAATCGCTAATGAATAAGAATGTCGGACGGAAGTGCAGCAACATGTTCATGCGGCGGTTCAGTGGACCGCAGCACACCATGCCCAAGAGGACGTCGCAGCCTCCGAGGTAAATCGAACACAATAACTGCTTACCAATCCATCCGCGCTTCCGTAGATGCTCACTAGTCTCCCACAAAAGGAAGAGTTTATGTAAGGTAGAACACGATTGCAATCATTTGAAGGTCTGTCACAGCGGAAAAAATATTGGCCGCTATGTGCACCTCTTGGGCGTTTAGGTCGGAGTTTAACCATATCTCCGAAAGACCACTACATCTAGTCGCTGAGAGGTTACCAAGTACAGAGCTCAGCGGTTTTGATAATCAGACTGCATATGTTAGAAAAGGCGCAGGGCTGGATCATAACCGCTGAGCGCACATGAAGCATCAGTAATCTGTTGATTCGGATACGTGGAGGAATCCGGGCAACTACTGGAAAATTTACAATATGGTAATGTGTTTCTAAATCACCTGTGCGTCGCTATAGTTCACTCATCGCAGACTTATGTTATTCTTTGTCTACTGGGTCTAATTCATCGCGCACATGGATTTGTAGACGTTCAGCCTATTATGGCGAGACAATATTAACTTATTAGTCACCCGCATAGGTCGACTTTGCCTTCGGTTTTCTTTCCGAGACGAGCGATCTGCTTCACTTTCAGCCCGCCCTCATCCACGTGGATCAGTCCATCAAAGAAAATTGACGAAAACTCAGCCTCATGTTCATAGCACAACTGAGAATTGGAATCACAGGATTCAAGTGCGAAAGCGACCATGCGGCTCCGGGTCCTCAGGTCGCTGGACATTGTTTTTGGTTTCTTTGCTATCTGCATTTTCCAATCGGTACCACCATTTTGCTCATTGAATATTAGAGCTATAGCGACTGTAACGTCCATTTTGTCAACAGCCATCACCCTTCGCCTGGACCCACATTATTGCCCTAATTCCCCTTGAATTCACTCTGTTTGAACGTTCCACGTATACCGCCCTGCATGACCCTTAGTCGTTTGTTTTCCATGCCCACCTTACATTGGTGACACCACCTGTCTCGCTACTTTCTTTGATGCATGCTCCACTTTATCGATCACTGCTTCGCACTTGTTCCATTTGCGTGTTACTATTGAGGTCAGGGTAGACCGGAGATTTTGTGGGGTGGACACACCACCCATCCGGCTGACAAGTGCCCCTGGCCTCAGGTCTTCATAATGTGTCCCCCATTGAACCTGCTTGATGTGATTGGACTAGTGGCTGTTGGTTTCTTGATTGGCTCATTGGTGCATGTCTCGCATGTCATGTAACCGCGCTGGGTCATTTTGCTGACTGGACGACTGTATTGATGTCCTGTTCTTGTAACGGCCAACTGATTGTACTTGTCTTTGTTTGAGGACATTGTTGAAGTATGTTGTCACTTTGATCTTTTACTCTTTGTAAAATAGCACCGTAGTTCAGCATCGACTGTGGCTTTTTGTTTCTCCGGTGCCTACACACCAACTCCGATCCTTGTCGCTCATTGATCCCCTGTCGGAGGCCGGGAATCGGTGCCCTACGCGTTGTCCAACTATCCTAAGCGATTTTTGAAGCTTACAGTGACAACTGTAGCAATGGTAGGCCTTGAAGCCGAGCTTGCAGGAGCGCTAGCACTTCGCTCCATGGATACATTCGCTGGCTTATTGGCTGGCATACTTGCCGGTATTTTTAGCAGCCGGCCCCAATGACCTTTTTGTTGTCAATTCATTTTAAAACCAATTTTTATAAACGAACTGCAACAAACGATTCCTCTATGGAGAGCGGATTCCTATGAGTCAATTCATACTTAATTCGGCCACCGAAATCGCAGTGATTAATACTTCTGTTGACAGCCTGCATGCTTCGATTTTAACCCTCGCCGTTTTTACCTGACTATTATACACAGGCATATGGTATTTTTGCGAGATGAAAACGAACAATGCTCGTTCCAGTCGGGTTTATTTTCGAAGACCGGTTTGACTGAGCTTCAGTTCAAAACGAAGTATTGTTCAGATGGAGATTGCGTGAATCTATCCATGCACATTAAGTGTCGCTAAAATTACTCCGAACGACCATTGGTAAATTTTGTTTTGATTTCCTATGTCAGGCTATGCACTCTGTACGAAGTCATGGCCACTCTACGTTGTCTCTGGTGGCGGAAATGAAGTTGCTAACCACCTACATTACGCCTTACGCCCGTCTCGTCTATTTGCTCCTCCATGGGGCATTGCTCTATACGTGTCGTTGCATTCACGCAACCGCGTACGCTGTCGTGTCCCTCACCTAGCCGATCTGTATTGCTCAATGCTGGGATCTAACCAATCCGACTTCGGCCGGAACAGAGAAGTGCGAATGAGTTCACTAATGAAAGCATGAAAGACTGGAAGTGAACAAACGTCAGCTCAGTGCAGTGACATTCGAGACTTGTTGAAGGTCAAAATGATAGACAATCTCTGTTGTCCTTAGCAAAGATCTATGTATACAATGACATGCTGAATCAAAGATGAAGCGTTTAAGCTCACAGAAAAAAAGTATACGAAGCAAGAAAGCGTGTTATATAGTTACTGAGTCTTTTTTACCCCGAATAAGCTCATGTTCCGCCTATGAAAATGAAACTATTACACCAAACAAGGATTCAGATTTCCCTCCTAAAATATTGTATGGATTTCAAACTCGTTGGATGTACAGGTGTGCTGGTGTACAAAGGCCACTATCTTTTAGAGTTTTGCTAGTAAGACGATTACCTAAAATTCACCACCACAAGCTTTGACCACCCGCGGAGCAAAACACCGTGGTTGGTAAAATCATTTCAACTCTTGCACTACGATACTGTATTGGTTGCCGCGTTTGCTGCTGCATTGTTAAACTCGGATCAATGGCATAAGGAAGGCGAACCCAACTAGATTTACGAAGCGGTAGCTTATGCTGTGCTGGAATCGCTTCCAAAAATAGGACTCATTTTGAAGTCCCAAACGCTCGCACGAAATTTGTACTTTCAGACCAGTAAAATGGGATTTCTGCAAGAACTTATCCTTTCAGGAATGAACACTCATTCGACAAAGCAAACTCGATAAAATTACAGCCCTTTTTGCAAGCCAAACCCTGCGATGTAAGCTTCGCTTTCACGTCTTTAAATGACGAATCTTCTGAGCTAGTGATTTTCCTCTTTTGACTCTGTTAAACCAATAATGATGAACTCACATGTATACCTGCCAATCCATGTCCTGCAATCAAATTAGACACCCGCCGACCACTGGCTAACTGTCTTGTTTGGTTAACCCCTCCACACAATCTGGTACAACACACCAGTAGCTTTTTTCCCTTTTTACGTGTCCTCAGCCCTCCACATTGCTCTACACCTCGTACAACTTGCCATTCCGCGTCATCTCGTTTGTGCGGTCATGCTCTCCTTGCCACAATCTATCGGGTGCTACACACCCAGTCCACCTTGTTGTCACCGGTATAAAGTGAAATGCACTCGAGTTCTCCTTGTGGTTTTCCGTCCGACATTTGATTTCGTATGTCCTTTCACCGACCTCTGCAGTCAGCACATCTTTCTTCCATCGTTCTGGTTCATCGGGCGCTGGATGAATCCACGCTTCCTTCACCACTGTTACTTCAGCCAGTATCCGTGCACTACAGTCATACTACCGTTTCTGCGCGGCCATTCGTCTTCTCAGATTGTTCTGTAACCTCTCATGATGTTGCGAAACTAGACGTAAAATTATGGCGGCTGCCATATCAGCGTTCTATCTTTTGACTGCATAGGTGTTGCAGTAGGCTTAAGCCGAAGTCTGTCGAAGGTGTGTGCTACTCTCCAACAGTATGAGGTGCGGGACTTCGCCACTTGACCTGGCTTTTAGTAACAACCCCTTTTGGCCTGCTTCACTGCTGTATCTGCCTTTCCATTCGATTGGCCGTGACATGGGCTGGTTTTCTAGTGCATGTATTCCAAATCATTTGCGAAAGTCTGGGACGCAGTGCTAGTTAACTGAGGACTATTATCGGAGAAAAGCTCTTTTCCGGTATTCCGTGCAGCGCGCATTTTCATCTGAACTTGTTGATTACTCATTAATTGGTCGTATCGGTGAACAGATCAATTTAAAAATAATCACTATAGTACGCCACCATGACTAGGTAGTCTTCCCGTTGTCACAGAATAAAGCCACCGCCACATTCTACCACAGTCGATGACGGTCATCTTGCATCAGCATTGGTTACCTCGTCTGCCGGATTCCATGTGAATGGCATGCCTTCCAATTCGACACATGTTCCCTTATTTGTTCCATCAGTCCTGATCAAATATCAGTTCTGTTGCCCGGTTAATGGTATAGTTTGAACCCATGTGAGCGCGATGAACGTATCTTAGCCTTTCTCTTCAGAGCGATGAGGGAAACAGAGTATGAGTTTCCTTGAAGTGCAAACAATTTTAGAGAGAGATGTCATTCCGAATAATAAGTAGGCTTTTAGCTCCTTCGGCAGCTGCTTCTTTATCTCTGGCCACATATTAAGAATAACGTGTCCCAGTGATGGAGACGTTGCATTTTTCTATGTGTGGTGCCTCATTTCATCCAGACGAACTTCCTTTACTGCCAGACGTTGTACGTTTTATTGCCTTGACCTCTTTGGATCACGTTCGGCTACCGGCAGTCGATCTATTTACAGCGTCCCTGCGATGAACATCTGTGCACCAGGCGTTTACTCATTATCCATAGCGTACTTTCGGAGCTGGATAAGCATACGCTGTTGGCTGATAATTTCTTAGCGAAATTGGAACATGGCCCACTTACATCGCACATCCGCGAAACCATATTGTACGTACGATATGTTAAATGGTTCAATGGTGGGATAAAAAGCATAACTTTACAAGTCCCACAGGATGGATATGCAAAAGAAAATTAAAATCAAAATGTTCCAACGTGGAACGTAAAGTATCAGTGGTTAAATCATTGCACTTTAACAAAGTGTTGTGTATCGTTTATCACTAAGATGAAAATCTAAGAGTCTTTCGAGTGTCGTCAAGTCTGATGCGTTCACCACATAGTATGGTAATGCATTCCAGTGAGAACAGATTCTAAGTGAGAAAAAATACTTTCAACAATTCAAACGAGTGTTGCGTCATTAGTTTCAGGTGGTTGCCTCGGTTTTGTTTGTATGGGGCTAGAGTCAACAGTGATGTACATGGATGCTCGCTTTCGGTTAATATCCGGTATGTGAGAACAAGATCTCCGCGAAGCCGTCGCTATTCTAATGAGAACACATCGAGTACACGAAGACGCATTTCGTAACTTATACCGGATAGGCCACGCGTTGTTTTGTGGCTCTTCTTTGGGGCTGTTCCAAGAGGCGGATATCTCGTTTTAACCATGGACACCAGGCCTGAATTGCATATTCAACATGAGGACGAATGTAGGAGTTAATCAACAATGGTACTAACTGCCGCTCAAAAGAGCCGGGAGCTCGCCTCAAAAGTCTCAAGTTCAAGTTCGCTACACTTGCTGCTTTTGAACATTGGAGCGAATTTCCAAGACTCGCTCGCACGATTATACTTAGGTCGCGTTCACTAGTCACGTGTTGCATGACGTGTTGCCCCAAAAGGTGTGTTAACGAAGCTGTTGTGCACCGTCAGCAGGTGACACTTTGCAGGGTTCAGTAGGAGCTGGTTCTTTTCTCCCCATTCGTTAATCCGGGTCAGATCTTTCTGGAGGTAGACACGGTCGGATGCTGAGCGAATTGCTCTCCGTATGTTAGCATCGTCTGCAAATATTTGCATTAGAGATAGTATGTCTGCTGGAAGGTCATTAATGTAGACTAAAAATAATAGCGGGCCGAGGACGGATCCTTGTGGAACACCACTGGAGACGTAAAGGCTTTCGGAATAGGTGTCGGCTACTCTTACCTTGATTGCTCTGTCGTGTAAGTAGTCTTCCAACCAGGTGAGCAGGGAACCTTTGATACCATAGACAGCAAGCTTTTGGAGGAGAAAGAAGTAAGTGACCCTGTCGAATGCTTTAGAAAAATCCAGGTATATCACATCTATGGGCACTCTTTCATCAGCCGCCCTGGTCCATAATCAGCAAATTGGTGAGACAAGGTCGTCTGCATCGGAACCCATGTTGTGCATTAGAAATTATCTGTTGAATTTCAAAGTATTTCGTCAGTTCATCTGCGATTACCGATTCCATAACTTTTGACGAAACAGGTAGGAGAGTAATGGGTCGGTAGTTAGCAGGATCCGAACGCTTACCTCCTTTATATATTGGAGTGATAATTCCATTTTTCCACTCAGATGGGAGTGTACGGGAGTTAAGCAGACACTGGAAAAAGGTTGCAAGTGGTGTTGCTATAGTGGGAGCAAGGGTTTTTAGTACTTTTGGGCAGATCATGTCGATTCAAGGGGCACTGTACTTCTGGAGAGACTGTAGTTTGCTTGCAACAGCTGCTGAAGTAAAGGTGACGCTGGATAAGCCAACGACATTTGTTAGGAGTTGATAGGGCGAAGGTTCCATGACATTTGTGGTTACCGAGCCAAACTGCAAGAGTAGAGCGTTCGCGGCATCCACAGCAGTAGTCGTTAGGCCACTGGCCGTCCTGAGTGGTGGTTTTCCGGGCTTAACCATTCTTTTGCCATTTACAAATCTGTATAGCAGTTTGGTGTTACTCGTAAATTTCAGCACCATATTCTCCTGCCATTCAGACTTATCGACTCTAATGAGTGACATGCAGTAGTTTCTGACGACTTTGTAATTCTGCCACGTGATATCACATGGGCTTAGCAAATGTTGCCTCGAGATTTCATCTCTTCTGTTAATCCATTTACGTGTTCTGCTCCGGATCCACGTATTGGTCCGGCGCGATATTCGTAATGGTACAACCTTCGATGCTGATTGTATGACCCAGTTAATTTTGTCTTTCAATTCATTCCACGCGTCGTTCGTTGAGCTGTGCGTCTGTAGGTCCCAGTCAACGGTTGCTGCTAAGCTGCGGAGCTTATAATAGTCCGTAATAGTGCGTTGAGTCTCTCTTTCTTTAGCAACAGTACTGGCATAACATACATAAACCAAATGTTAGGAATGAATGCTCGCTGCGGCCAAGTGGAAGATAGTGTGCTACTGACTCAACCATCAACTCTTCCTTAGTCAGGATTAATTCCAGGAATGATGGCTTGTTTGAACCGCGATGTCTGGTTGGTCGATGCACATGGTTATACAAAACTGACATATCCATGAATTCGAGGAGTTTCGATCTAATTGATGGCCCATTAGGGGACACAAATGCTATTGAAGGAACATTAAAGTCGCCCATTAAAAGGTAGTGAGAGTAATTTTGTGCAACAGCATAGCGGAGGGCGTTTAACAGAATGTTATCGCTGTCTGCTGATGAGTTCGGAGGTCTATAAATGACTGCTAATAGGCAAGCATCACTCTTCTTCTGTGAACCAACATCTCGACCTGCTAGGTGCAGTCGGCAAAAGAGTGCGTCGGGAATAACAAGGGAATTTTCGGTAAGCGCCTCACATTTCAGATAATCTCGATAGTAGAGAGCAACACCGCCCCCCCTAGATGGACGATCATTTTGAATGACTGACATCTCACTGAGTTCAATCTCCGGATCAAGTACGTCGTTTGAGAGCCAAGTTTCAGTGACTGCTATGAGGTCCCACGTTGTTGTTTCATGTCGGTGGCGCAGCTCCGAGTGCTTAGAGTACAACCTCTGAGTGTTGTTGTAGCAGCATTGTATTTGTTGACGCAACAGGAGCTCGGTTCGCTGTGAGTTACCGGCATAAATAGTGCCGGTCTGCTGAAGTTTTTGAAACGGTTATTTGCACAGTTGGCTGGTTTGCGATGGGTACAATTGAGGCTGGCTCATCTGTATCTGAGGTCTGGACTAATTGGAGTGGTCTAAACCGTACTTCTGGTGGCCCAAGTTTCCTGTTGTCATGCCATGCTTGGATTGCCACCATTTCGTGCGCAGCCAAGGTAACTTTCAAAATTCGTGGCCCGCTACCTTGGTAGTTTGTTGAAGCAGTTAGATGGGTGACGTCAAAAGCCACGACATTCTGCATGTCGTATAGTTCTGCGATGTACCGCCATTCTTCGATGTCGTGCTTCTGTCGTTCACTGCCATCGTCATGCTTCAATTCTGGCACACCATGAACCAGTACCACTTTCTTCATCTCATTGTGACTTGACGAACTAGGGTTGGATTTATGCTTCTGTCTTTCTGCCCATGGCCCAGCAGGAAAAAGGCGGGCACTGACAGAAGAGTTCACTAGCGTGTGGCTTGCTAAGAGAACATCTTCCAGGTCACGCGTGTTGCCAAACGTTACTCGCAGTAACCGAGGTTCCCCTAAGTGTGGAGATGATGGATTTCGTGAAAGGCGTGTAAGACTAGTTGGGAGAACTTTCAGTCCGAGGGCGCTGGATATTTCAGCCCACCGGTTTTGCTCCTCGGCTTGTATACCTTTTAGTGATTAGCTAATGGGTTCTGAGACGTTTGAACATATTACTGTCATCGCCTTTTTTGACGACACTTCGT
>CALYDF020008127.1:0-11900 GCA_944474145.2 Dicrocoelium dendriticum | reverse complement strand
AGATGCAGTAGTGTCGAACGGATTCTGAACCTTTTGGTAAATCATCGAAGTTTTATCTAAGAAATCCTGACCGTCGCAAGCAGTTGTTTTATGTTTTAAATGGGGGTGCAGGATTTTCCGAAACTAGTGTTTCACTGTCTATGGGAATCATAATCTAGCAATTAGATCATCGTCTGCCTCCAAGCGGTCTTCCCCTCCGCTTTCTCTATGCACAAGATCTTAGTCCTGTGAAATACAGGTAAGACGATTCTAACAAACACAAGATTTTGGGGACTTGCATTGTAATATAGTACCTTATCTGTGTCCACCGATTGAAAAGTACCGTTGTATTTAACCTAACTCCGTTCCTGCGAAAACAGCAGTCAGGAATGGCACTATATCACTGAAAGACTCCAATCCCATGGTTAACTCTATAGTCCCATTAAGCAATTTTAGGGTCTTCGTAAACTACTTTTTCTTCTCTATTTTATGTTCACGAATGTGTCATCCAGTTAGTACCAACAACTTATCGGTCATTTACTTGTGTTTGCGAATGCCATGCAGAAACCAGTGAACTTTTTCCGATCTCGTAGTGAAACACGGTTCCTGAATGTTTAGTTCCGGTTCAAACGTGAGCTAAGAAACGCTTCGATCTCATCCTCAGTTGCTCTGTTCAGTCAAACGCGTTTTGACTTCTCCAGCGCGTCGCCTTTTGGTATGCTGGGGAAGAGCGCGCTAACGTCCAAATTGACTAGCTTTTCGTCTGACTCATCTCAGAACAACTCATAAGAGTTCATTACGAACGCATTCGTTCTCTCTGTCAGCGGCTACGATAGACTAGCAATTGTTAACAGAAGAGTAAATGTAAACTGCCGCTAACCCGTTAACCGTTCCAAGTGGGTGCAGTGCCCACCCGCAATGGTTACTGCAGCACATCGTGCATTGCACTGCATATGCCGATGAGGCCTTAAATTCAACATCAGTTAACAGGGAATTTGGCCTCACCCACCGTTGCATATATATATATATATATATATATATATATATATATATATATATATATATATATATATATAAGTCTGTATACAGCCAACGTGCCATCAGAACCATGTCAAGAAAACCGTGTACCAAAGAAAACAAGAAAAAGACAGTCCATTTTTGGGTTTTACACGCACCGTATTGCGTAGTTTAAGATATATACTGGAGGATAATCAGCAAGTAAAACGGCGCAACAACTCTGCTGCCACTCATATCTGTTAAGTGCCATCATATTAGCGTTTGCAAACACCGGAATTCCGACTCACGTGGTCCCCTACGTGGGAGGCGCACCCATCCGACTGATGCTAAGCCTGAGGCAGCTTTCTTCATGCTCCTTTTACACGTCATTGGTTGACCAACGCAAAACCATTTCCAGCCGCTTCCGAGGAGCACAAATAACAGACACCGGGGAAGGCGATAGGCTGGCATCTGTAGTAGGTGGCCAAACCAACACATGGATGTAGCAGAACAACGTTTTGTAGCCTGGCACTGTTCGCTCCAATCCCTAGTTCAGGAACCTCCGTATTACTTTTGTGATGTCGTCAGCACAAACGAGCAATTATTTGCAGACAACAGTTATCAAAACTGACAGTTGTCTCATGTCTTTCTAGCAAACGGGCCAGATCTCACAGTCGTAGCGTAGGACCGTACGTAGGAAAGCATTGCAGACCCATATCTTGGAAAATACTTGGAATTAATCGACAACTCATGATTTCAGAAAGGTTTGAAAATAACCGGTTGGTATAGTTTGTGCGCAACGTTTCGCTTCTTATACAAAAGCTTCCTCAGGCCGAGTGAACCAGTCGAGGATTGGTATAGCACTTATAGCGAACTGGGATGATAATCGCGACGAATGGGATGTAGGCAATAGGTCAATCGCGTTACAGGTCAACGCATCACTCCAAAAAGTGCATGAAATAGTCATAAGTTGTCCGCGTTACAAGGTCATACACGTAAGCCCTGTTAACAATGAGTGCGAAGATGATGTGATGATCATTCTCTGCCCAGGATCCGTCCGCCGGCGCTCCTCAGACTGGTCGGGTTAACACAGCTCGTCACACGCTCGAAAGTTCTGCCCCGTCCATTCTGTTCACTTTGCTAATCTCAACCGCCTCAGCAGTTAGCCCCTGGGGAGTTGATCGTAACCCCTTTCTAACGATTTTAACGTTATCCAAGTGGATCCCATGCCCTGCAACTATCGCGTGCAACGCTACTGCAGAACTCCTTAGTAGAGCCATATATACAAGCTCGTTTCTCAGTGGTCGTGTTGTGTCTCTTGTGTTCTGCTATCCTTGTGCGTAGCTCTCTCGCGGTTTGGCCGATGTACAAGTGTGCGCAGTCTTTGCAACTAATTTTGTAAAAGCAATTGGTTGTCCTATCCGCGGGAAGTGGGTCTTTCAGTGCACTAGTGTAGAGCGGAGCGTTTGACCTTTCTGGAAAATTACCCTTGTGTTTTCCTTATTTAAGACCCCCCCCGGATGGCCTCCGAAGTTCCATCTTTATAAGGAATACCTACCGTCCCAACCCATTCGGAGTACGCCTTGGTTGAGGAGTTAAAATCCGCTGCAAATGGCGTCTCATTAACCGCCTCGGGTATCCACTACTAAGCAATTGGTTCATTGCTTCTTTCCGGGCGGCCTTCCTATATTCTTAATCTGTGCACATGGTTTGCGCTCTGTGAAACAGAGATGAGGCGATTCCAGCATACACGTGCTTTGGGTGACCTGAACTATAGTGTGTCCGTCGGCTTAAGATATATCGTTGTTTTTAAACTACCCTCATTCCTGTGAACTAAGGAGTCAAGGAATGCAATGTTCCACTGCCAGATTCCAATTCCATAGTGACTTATAGTCTTTGCAAGAGTGCTCAAGCGGTTTGGAAACTCGTCTTTCTTATCCCGTGTTATGATAACAAAGATGTCATCCACGTACCGCCACCAAATTTTCGGTGAGCTTCAACAGTAAGTCAGCGCACTTGTTTCAAATGCTTCCATGTATAACTTTGTCAATACAGGGGATATTGGCGATCCCATGGCAAGTCCTAGTTCCTGAGTGTATAATCTAGACTGGAACGTGAAATAAGACATGTTAAGGCACAATTTTATTCCTTCCATTATTTGATCTACCGTAAACTTCGTCCTTTCTCCCAGATTACCGGCCTCAGTTGGACGTACTTCACTATCTCCAAAGCGTTGCATATTGGCACGTTGGTAAGGAGCGAGCTAACGTCGAAACTGACCATCAGTTCCTCCGACTTAATCTCAAGACCCGACACCTTTCTCGCAAAGTCATAAAGGTTCTTTACGAACGTATTCGTTCGCCATGTCCAGGGTTGCAATGCGCTAGCCAAATATCTAACTAGTTCGTGCGTCGGGGAAGCTATGCCATCTACAATAGGTCGAATGGGTGCACCGGGCTTATGTATCTTCCGGAAGCCATACATTCTTAGTGGAAGATAATCACGGGTATGTATTGTACCATTTTCCAAGTCCTAGGTGCTCCTTACGGTTCTTCAGGTAATTAGCAACCGCTGTCTTATTCATCACTGACATGACGGACTTATTGTCGATAATCTTATATGGTCCCGTCACTAGGTGCGCCTCCATATTTGCCAAATAATCACTTGTTCATTATCACAGTGGTTTTGCCTTTGTCGACTTTTGTGATATCAATGTTCGGATCTTCTTTTAAGACAACTGATGCGACACGTTCCTCTGGTGCAAGATTCGGCTCCCCCGGCTGCTGAAATTTTATTATGTTTACAAGTTCTACACGGATATGTTCAGCCGATGAAGCGGGTAACTAGATTAAAGCAGTCTCCACATTAAGAATAAGTTCTTCGGCTCTTCGCTTGGATTTATTGATAGTAAACGTCAAACCCTTCTCCAGTAGTCTACGCTCTGTCTCACTCAACACTTTATCTGAATTATTAACTACGTTACAATATCTGTTGCTAGATACAGTCTTACTATTTGAATCGGTAGCCTTGCTACGTAAGGACATCAAATGGTGGAACTTACGGATTTGTCTTTCTTTTGTGGTCCTTCCTTGCGTTGACTTAACATCCGAAGCTTTGTTGTAAAGCCTGTCATAGTCTGCCTGCGTTACGATAGTCTGCAACTCCGAGCTCAGTCGATTTGCGTGGAGGCGGACTTCACCCAGGCGTCGAGTCGTCAGATAAATCCGTTGTTTCAAGAATGCTTTACTCGCGTTGAAAGCTATTTTGGCAGAAGTATAAGAGTTGTCCGGTGGTTTGACTACAAGGTTCTGGGGTATGATATTGTTTTTGAGGCAACTGATGTTGAAAACGCGATGATTCTCCCAATTAGCTTCAAGGCCAGCCAATCGAACGAATTCACTTGGAAATGCAATCTAGCAGTGGAACATTGCCATTCCTTGACTCTAGTTCACAGGAATGTGGGTAGTCTGAAAACAACGATATATCGTAAGCTGACGGACACAGATGGCGTACTCCACTATAGTTCAGGTCATCCAAAGCATGTGTATGCTGGAATCGCCTCATCTCTGTTTCACAGAACGCAGATCCAGTGCACAGAGGAAGAAGATAGGAAGGCTGCCCAGAAAGAAGCAATGAAGCAATTGCTTGGTAGTGGATACCCGAGACGGTTAGTGAAATGCCGGTTGCAGCGGATTTTAAATCCTCAACCACGGCGTACTGCCGAATGGATTGAGACGGTAGGTATTCCTTATAAAGTTTGAACTTCGGAAGCCATCCGGAGAGTCTTAAATAAGGAACACGTAAGGGTAATTTTCCAGAAAGGCCAAACGCTCCGCTCTACACTAGTGCACTTGAAAGACCCACTTCGGACACATAGGACAACCAAGTGCGTTTACAACATTGGTTGCAAAGACTGCGCACACGTATACATTGGCCAAACCGCGAGAGAGCTACGCACACAAGAGATGCATAACACGGCCACCGAGAAACGAGCTTGAATATATGGCTCTACTAAGGAGTTCGACAGTAGCGATGCACGCGATAGATACAGGGTGCGAGATCGACTTGGATAACGTTAAAATCGTTAGAAACGGGTTGCGATCAACTCCCCAGAGGCTGACTGCTGAGGCGGTTGAGCTTAGTAAAGTGAACAGCTGCGTGAACAGAATGGATGGGGCAAAGCTTTCGAGCTGTATTAACCCGACCAGTCTGAGGAGCGCCGGCGGACGGATCCAGGGCAGAGAATGAACATCACAGCATCCCCGCACTCATTGTTAACAGGGCTTACGTGTATGACCTTGTAACGCGGACCACTTATGACCGTTCCATGCACTATTTGGAGTGGAGCGTTGACCTGTAATGCGATTGACCTATTGCCTACATCCCATTGTATACCCTGTCCTTGAGCCTGAAGATGAATTCACGACGCCGCCACAGATGTAATAGTTTGCTGAAAGCAAGGCTTGCTTTTGCAATATGCTGTGAAGCCTGGTTTCCAACACCGCCAAAAGCCGTGGTGCGACTCACTAGATAAGTGAAGCAATCCACTTGCTGCCAGAATGTTAACCGATGGCCGAGCTGTCTGCACGCCTGGCTTGCAATTATAAAGTCACCCGTTCGAATCCGCGTATGGGCGGGCGTCCTCGCGGTGTACTCAGCCCACGCTTGACTGGCGGTTGTCGCAGGGAGGCGAAGCGCGGTTACGGCGTATAGATGACACATATTTATTAATTTTAATCTCACTACCAATGGGGAGCGCGAACACAGGCCTTGCCAATTCTGAACTAGCACTATGCATTTGGCTGGGGTGAAATGCAAGCGTCAATCGCTAAGCCGTTGAAGGTGTTTCGGACAGTTTTCAGTTCGTCACCCGGCAAATAGACGTCATCAACGTCCGCGATTCTGGTGCCCGGGAGAAGCTCAACACCACAGTTCTGGACACCTTCTATCGGTCGTTGCGCGACTTCTTCGTTGACAAAATTGAAGAGGCAAGGCGAAATAGAACAACCTTGGCGAACGCCGCTGGTGACAGCAAACGAATAGAAAAATCTACCATAAGCTCTAGCTTTGCCCGAAGTGTGGCTGTGCAGTTCCCTCAGAATGGCAACAAACTTGTCGGGTATACCCTTCCTTAGTAGACAATTCCACAATGCACCTCTGTCTGCTAAATCAAATACCGCGCTGATGTCCAAGAACATCACAATTGTTGGTGGGCGGTGGACGTGGCGGAGCTCGAGGACCCACGTTATCTATCGCCTGAAGTGCTACTTATATTGTCCAACGGTAGTGTGCAAAGAAACACCAAGTACAGTGAGCATTTCACATATATGGCAAGTACTGGCAAGTACGCTCTTTTAGTAAACGCTTTGCCAATCATGAGGTAGCTGCTTTAAATATTCTCAAGGCTCAATAAGGGCAGTTGACAAGGACATCCTTGGGCACCCTCTCAAGCGAGTCAAGGGATAGCATTTCACATCGCAGTCACCGCCCCTGGGGCGCCAATAGCAGAAATTCCATGACAGCCGAGCTTCCATAACGGTGCGTGAGCGACAGCCATGTTATTCTCCAGACCAGCTTAAACACTTTACTTAAGCTATGTGGAAGTCTAACGGTATATGGGCAGCTGGGCAGGAATTTTCTCGAAATCAAGCGCACGGAAATACCGCATGCATAGGACATCTTAAGTTGACAGGGAAATGAATGAAAGAGTAAGTAGAACAGGCCCAACTACCACCAACACAAAATAACATGCAGGCGCAGATAAGCCTACGACATATCACGTGAGTATGACGCCGATGATTGCTAGCCTGCTTTAAAAAATAAAGAAGGAACAATCAATTTAAACGATTAAAGAAAGTGCGCTATACAAGTCGAATTGTATGCGTGGTTTGGACATCAAAATAATAATAATAATAATGATAATAAAACGGTAAAAATATAAAAGAAGAACGTATCCTTTCCTTCGCAACGTGAGAGAACCGTGACCGGATGCGACGGTTTCCGTACCTCATTGACCCATTGAGCTATATTAGGCGGTGCCTCCGGGCCGCTTGAGAGCTACTCCTACCAGGTTGGACAATAGTGTGAGGTCAGACAAACTCAGTCTCCTGGTCCGCCACGTTGGGGTTTAAATTGAGGTGGCATTCATTTCTGTAAAACTAAATCATTGCCACCTCCACGCTGCCTTGCGGACAGACTTTAGAATCAAAGACTTTGGTTGAGGACCCTAATCGTCTTCCTGTCTAGGTCTGGGCGCCCTGGAAGTATCTCAGTCCACATACAACCATGACTTTTCTACAGACATAAACTTCATCCTGCATCGGCCGTCGCGCACATTATCAAGGGTCGCCTTATTTGCTGCATACAATAGGGTGGATAAGCGAAAACATGCTACCGCTGGCGCCGCCCTTCTTTCTTTTACACCTGTTTCTCTTACTTCCATCCAGACCACCATTACTAAACTTCCTTCTATAATTCACAGCTTAATTGACAGCAACCGGTGCCACTGGAGTAGATTCATCTGCAGCCACCTTCTTGTGATACGCACCGGACGCCTATCGGCAACAGTCCCTTATAAGGCCAAGCTGTCCCGTTTCCCTGGTGGCGTTCAACGTTCGCACTCTAAGACAAATAGGTCAACAGGCTGCACTCGCACGCATCTTGGACACACTGGGTATTGATGTGTGTTGTGTTTCCGAAACAAGGATCAATGACCTTCATGCGGTTGTTGAATTAACTGCACCCAACTTGTCCTCTCCCTATTCGTTGCACGTAGCCGGAGACGCCGATGCAGCACTCACGGGTCAAGCTAGTGTACGTATCATGCTAAGCTCCAAGGCTGAGCCATCGTTGCTTCACTAGATTCCGATGAACAGCCGTTTATGTGCAGCCCGTCTGACTACAGCAACTAAAGTTGATTCACGAAGCAGTACAAAACGCTGTTTGTTTGTTATTTCCGTTTATGCTCCCACCGATTGCAGTTCTAATGCTGTCAAGGACACATTGTATCACGAACTGAACTCGCTACTAAGCAGTGCTACTAGTTCAGATATCATAGTACTTGAAGGGGATATGAACGCACAAATAGGGCGTCTGAGCTCTTCAGAAGCTCAGCTGGGTGGTAACCCAAAACGGAGTGACAACAGCAAGTGTCTGCTGTAATTGTGTGCAGAGCACCAGTTGTTGCTTAGTAGCGCTGCTTAGAGAGAATGTTGGCGCCGAAATGCCACGTGGCGTCCTCCTGAAGCTGGCCAGCGATGGACCCAAATTGATCACATTGCCATAAGTTACAGGTGGCGTGGCTTCATTTTGGATTGTCGCTCGTACTGGAATACCTGCATCGACTATGTTCACGTCTTGATACGCTGTCGTTTTGCCATGAACTTGATCGGGAGGCGCACCAAGCCTCTCCCCCGATTGACAACTGAGAAATTGTCTCAACCCTCGGTCAGGCAAGCCTACCAAGATGCACTGCGTACCGAGCTTTCGCTGTCACGTCCTAATGACACCGAGCTTCAATGGAATAGGATCAAGGCCGCCGTGCACGACGTACGAGCATCTGCTTGTGGCACTATACATCGGCACAGCACCAGTCTCTGGATATCCGAGAGGTCGGTGAACCTGTTGGAATTCAGAAGAAACTTCAAGACTAGCACTGAGCACAATGTAACCAGACGGACTAGTAGGCGCTAACTAAAGCGGAGCTAGCTTGCTGACAAGGAAGCCTGGTGGACCAGTTGGGTCCAAGAAATAGTGGAGGCAGGAGCAGAAGGCAAGTAGCGCAACCTCTTCCAGCTGATCCGCAACACTGATCCCAGGAAACCAAGCGTCAGTGCGACAATCAGAGACAGCGCGGATGCAGTGATAAAGAATAATGAGTGTCGTATGGCTCGTTGGGTGGAGCACTTTCAAGATCAATTCAGCTGGCCTCCTGCTCCCGGACCTCTTACCACTCAGGCGATGCAAGACGAGCCATGGACTGTTAGTTTAGAGCCTCCGTCGGAGGTCGAGGTTCGAAACGCGATCATAGCCCTTAATCGCTTTCGTGCCACTTGCCCGGATTCCCTCCCACCTGCACTATTTAGGGATGGAGGTGAGGTCCTCTGCGAAGCACTGACCTTCTTAGTTGAACATATCTAAAAGGAAGAGAGTGTCCCGGCTAACAGGAGTGAATCGATTTTGGTGGCAATCTACAAGGAGGACAGTCGCACAGACTGTGCTAACCGCATGGGTATTAGCCTAACGCCAGTTGCCGGCCTCTATTCTCGTTTGTCTCCTCACCGTGAAACGGGAATCTCGCATAATGGAAGTTCAGGCCGGTTTCCGCCCGGCGCGTGGCTGTATAGACCATATATTCAATCTGCGGCAGGTGCTAGAGCAGCGCCACGCATACCGCAGACTAACAATGGCTGTGTTCCTTGATTGCAAGAGTGCGTTCAATTCAATCGATCGATGCATTCTGTTCGAAATACTTGCGCGGAGACATGTTCCCACGAGATATGTGAACATCATTCGTGCTCTATACTCGAACACTACAGAGTCTACGGTGACCTGTCGGATAGGTTTCCGACTCCAAGTGGCGTTCGTCGGGGTTGTCCGATTTCTCCATTTGTGTTCAATTTCCTCGTGGATTCTACCATGGTGTCTTCCCTTGCGGAATCTCCCGATGTAGATGTTGTAGTGCTGCCTGGTGAAAGATTGGTTGATCGTGATTATGCGAACGATATCGTCTTGCTTCTCGATGATGTTGCGGCGGCACAATCAATCCGGAATATCCTGTCTAGATTGGTCCCATTATTGGGTATGCGCTTCGCACCTTCAAAGCGCAAAGTGTTGCTGCAGGACCAGCGGCCACTTTATGACCCCTTGATCCGTGATAACGAGGAACTCGCACTGCTTGATCGCTTCACTCAAATTTGCAGCTGTATCAGAAACGACGGGTACACAGAATCTGAAATCAATTTCCACATTGCAAAAGGCCGAACAGCCTTCTTGCACCTGCGGTATCTTTGGCGACAGAAGGGAGTTTCCTTCTGTCTGAAAGGCCGTGTATACAGAGCCACAGTGAGGACCGTTCTGCTCTATGATAGTGAGACTTGGTTCTTTTCGGTCTGAAGATCTGAGGCGCCTTCAAATCTTTAATCCTCATTGTTTGCGATGCATTGCTGTTGTCGGTTGGCACCAGCGTGTCCACAACGATGATGTGCGTAGGCGAGTACTAGGTAGTGATAATCATGCTAGCTCCCTAGAACAACGGATAGCACTGAATAAGTTGCGTTGGCTTGGGCACGTACTACGTATGCCTGGTCAGCGCTTACCTAAGAGAGTCTTCTTTAGTCTGCCAAGTGTAGAGTGGCGCAAAGCTCGAGGTGGACAGGAGTTGATTTAGCAGCGTGAAATAAAGTCACTGGGGACTAAACTGGGTGTCTTCGGTCCGTCTCGCCTTGTGGGCTGGATTTTACATGACTCACCTTGTGCTTGGCTCAAGAATTTACAGGACATGGCTCGCAGCCGACACCAGTGGCTCGTGTGCTGCCGTCTCCTAATCGGATTGCCTGTTTAAACTATGTTTGTTGCTGAGTTATCTGCAGGGTAATGGCTGATTATGACGCGTAGCAGTGCAAGCCGCAAGGAAGTTGTCTCGCTGATGCCGCCTTGTCTTTGCGCGATAGCCGGGTGTTTGTGACGACATCTTGTTATTTCAAGGTGTAGGTCCTTTGTCCCTGGTTGTTTAATTATATCATTAGTTTTTTCGGTAAGTCCCCCTTCTCTCCCCCTTCTTATTCTTTATTCCTTAGGTCATCATACTTGTTTGGCTGTGAAGAGTCCGTTCAATTGACTGATGTACTGCTGTTGTTGCGTGTTGATTATATTCTGTAGTCGGCTAGATTCACTACACCTACTGTTAGCATCAAATAAATCCAAGGTGCATCCCGCGAATAGCGCTAATTAGCAAATTGTAAGTAGGTGTGTGCATCATCCAACCGTCTTTAAATACTGTTAGTGTCGGTGTAATGACTGTTTCTTGGAGAGCATTCCACAGGTGACATACACGAATGGAAAGGAAATTCCTGCGACTCCCTCGACGGCTATACTGTTCTGCGAGTTTCAGTGAGTGACCTCTCAGGTTTGTATTGCTGCTGAGTTGCAGTAAGGAGCGGCACATATGATGTGGGTCATGCAGAATCAAGTATACCATAATCAGGTCGCCTCGTAATCTGCGATACCCTCCGCTGAATAACCCCAATCGTTTCAGCCTTTCCTCGTATGAGAATATCTGCTTGTGGCTTTGAGTTTGCTACACAGTAGCCAATTGCTTCTGAGTTTCACTGTCGGACGCGAACACATATCCCCAATGGGCGATGGATCTGCATCACACCCCACGATGCCGCAGGTGGGTCTGAGCTCAAGTGTTATCTGACATTACATTCCTTGTACTCGTCTCATAGGTTATTGGCTGGTTTGGTATTGGTTACTCAAAGAACAGTACGCATTTTTGGCGTTCGCGCTCGTTGAATTCAGTTTAATAGCTGCAAGAGCGGTTTTGCAAGATGTGTAGAGAAACACGATTTCAATAAGAATGTATTTAATTCCGTTATGCATGCAATTGTGCGCGAGAAACTGTTTCCTCGTTTTCCACTATTTCTAAAGTTCAATAGTATATGATAAAAAGCATAACTTTACAATATCTACCGGATGAAAGATGCCCAAGCAAATTAAAACCAAAATGTTCCAACATGGAACGGAAACATCAGTAGTAAAGACAACGCACTTTATTACGCTTTTGTTTAATGTTAAGCACTAAGATGAAAGTCTATCAGTCTCTCGAATGTTTCGATGTCTGGTGTGTTTACCACATGTGTTGGTACTGCATCCCAATGTGAACAGAGTCTAGAAGAGTAAGAATACTTTCTACAATCCAAACG
>CALYDF020008126.1:0-11922 GCA_944474145.2 Dicrocoelium dendriticum | reverse complement strand
TCATGCTAAATGAGTGATAATACTAGCGTTAGTATTATAATTTTCATCGGACCTCTCGTGCCTTTACCCATTTGGCTGGTAAGTGTCCTCCCACTGTTCCAATGTAAAAGCCCGAGGATGAGAATCAACACTAGTCAGCATGCAAATGTTCCTTTTGATGTGATCAATGTGTTCGTCCTGAGAATAAATAGTGACACAATCGTCGGAGAAGAGTATCTGGAACACCTTGTCTTCTTTTGACGCCGACTGAAAATACACGCTATGTTGGTCTCCGAGTTGCACAAAATAGCTAAACGATCTTGGTTCCCTTACGCTAAGCCTACACGGACAACAACCTCTGACTAGAAGACGCGGGCATAGCCAGACAAATCATCATCATTTGAGCCAAGAACCTAAGAGGTGGGATTCTGGACAGAGTATAAACGGATCTTCTTGCTCCCCAGCAGATTAAAAAAACCTTACTATATTAAATAAAGTCGCACAGTATACTTTAAACATACTATTCCTGAAATACCAATATTTCATCCTTTATATCACCACAGATTTTTTTTCTAACACTGCAAGCTCATTACAATTCGCGCGACGCATGTGCAAGCTATAAACTCGGTAGCGGCTAACGATGATGCAGAACAAGGATGCAAATTATGTGATAATACAGGAGCAGGAATGACGATATTTCCAAGTGAGTATTTCAAAGATAGATGAAGAGCTGTAGCAGGTGACGGAAATTGGCACATCACTTAACACATTATTTGCCAGTAACGCGAGTTCCCAACGTATAGATGGGAAAACGAGTGGAGAGATACAACTTAATATATGGATAATCCATCGTCACATCATGAGTTATTAAAAAGGTCATATACACAAAGTTACCAATAAAATCCCACAAGTAAAGTTACAGGGCAAATTTGGCTGGTTACGCAAGCGTGAGCTTTCTTAAGGAATTGCTGGAACGGCAGTAGCGCGGTTTTTCTCGTATTTGGAACTGGAACCGAAAATAATATTGGAGAGAAGCATACGGGGAATTATCATCGTAGCGTTAAAGTTGGCTTGCAGAAGCACGCAATATGGCTTTGCTCATTTGCTTCAACAGGACAGTGTATGGAGGTTCTTAAACCCGCAACAAGAAAAGCCCAATGGTAAGGATCATTCTTAAAAATGATAAACTTAGAAAATCAAAAAACGACAGGCAAAAGGGTTTGTAAATACTTATAGCCAAGTACGTGGTGAAGACATGAGGAATGATTGCTACATTTGAATCAATGACAAGGTCTGCTAACAAAAACACAGCTCGTTCCTATGATAGGCCGCTCATCTAAAACCAACTGCTTAGTAATGGTGGATACATAACTGTCGGCACACAACAACGAAAAACTGTTTTTATCATGTACATAAAGTTCAACAAGTCATTCGAAGTTAAACCTTGTGGTCCTCTACGTAAAGTTGCTGCTTAGTCCTATTGGTAGTTACCGGGACACCGCCGACTGGTCACACACAATGACCGCAAAATGAACACTAAACAAAAGAAGGCAGAATCGTATCCATGCAAAGACTGCTTTCTTAAATGGTATGTCTATAATGAACGGTCCCAATTTACTCCGAGGCGCAGTGATCATGTTTCACGCCTTAGGCTGAAACAGAGCCCACTAAATTTCTAACTGTTCAGTAGTAAATGTTAGTCTCCCTAGAGGTCTGTTAACCGGTCAAAATGTTGTAAACGACTTCACTAATGGCCGAACGCCTGGCCAGTGAAGTTGTAGACCCGGTACTGGTGCACTGACGGTGGATGGAGGAACAGACTTCAACCGACATTAATTGCCAGACCAATATTGAAATGTCACGCCAACCTCACAGTCTCCTTCACCGTTACAACGCTGGATGGACAGGCCTAACGAGCTGCAGGAAGTCACGGACCAAAGCATTCGCCGCACTGACCGGTCTTGGAATGATCGACGGATAGGACGCATGTTAATATGCAAGAGACATCCATAGCTACCGTTTTGCTCTGTGGGTCACTGGAACCGATAACAAAATAGGCCTCAAGGAAACTACGGCACAGCGCGCTGTGTCTGTGTGAACGAGAATGTTACGCTGGTCACAAGCAAACTGACAACCGAAGGCTACCGACCTCGCCTTATAAAGTTCGGATTGGCGGTTTTAGCTTTCGCGGTACTTGGTTATGCACTGGACATTGCTCTATCTGTCGACACTGCTAAGAGACATGTGGTGGCCACATATTGTTTGGATGCTTTGTCGATATTGTACGAGTGTGATCAAGCAGATTGGGGTCATGCAACGCGATGATCGTGTGTGTCTACATACGAAGGACGTCTACACGGAGCGCAAAGTTTATTCGCCAGTGCAGTGGGGACCGAGAGTGCGTACCAGTGAACGACATTCCACAGCCAGCACACTTCCATAGAGAAGATGTTAATGTCTTATTATAGCGGGTTATAGTGTGTTGCCAATATTCGGCTGTGGTTTCTCAGGTGGCTGTTATTAATGAATTGGTGCGCGACAAATGTTGCTGAGATTCTTTAGATTTGGCAAGGTGTCGCGATGTAATCGATGCTCCGACATTACGTAACCCTCGAAAGCGCAGATATTCATAGAGCACATCCCGAGGAATTTTATTAGGAGATCGTAGACAAATGGTGCTCGCTCTTGACGTGCTTGGTTTCCCTTTCTTCCGGAGTTTGGGGAACAGCGAGACATTCTTTCGCCGGGGAGTCTAAACCGGGATTATATATTCCACGTGTGGTTGCCGTATGGTGACGACTGGCTTGGGTGCAACAGAAGCACAAACAACGGTGAGCACTCGCACAAAGGGGTGGGTCGCAAGTTAATGTTGTTCGCCAGGCAATGGGAGGCGGCCGATGTAGCATGGTTTAAAATGGAGAACCCATGATGGATGTATAAAGGACTGCATTTGGAAGGGCATTGCATTGCTCGCTGAACCGTAGGGAGAAGATCGTGGACTGTCTACATGACAGCAATAATGCCATAATTTTATGCTGTTCCGGTCGAGCTCCCGAACGCGTTCAGCACCCGGGAGAAGATAGTGTATCTACACTGTCAAGTGACTATTATTATTTCGGACCCCGACTGTCTGGAAAATCAATAAAGGGTCAAAACGCGTTGAACGGTTTCTTATTCTCCGAACTTCGAATCAATGAGTTATAACACGGTTTTCTACAGGCCTTGTCAGGTACTACTTTGTAACTGAACGTTCTTAAACACACAACAGTGGCTACTGATGATGAAAAGTCCGTCCCACGCATGTAGCTCAATATAAGTGAACCATTTTACTGTTATACAATTTTAATGTGCAACGTAGCACCATTTGTGTCAGCTTGTAGTTGCTTTTATCTACGGTCCACCCCCAGCAACACACTATGAAACCTTGCAGCTACTGAATGCTATGAACACAATTTCCAGCACTAGCCACAAAGTTCCCCTACTCGTAACATTCACTGAATGGACTGTAATGCACACAAGGAACTGCTCTGCACTATGAATTGGGAGTCACCATTCGGCATCAAAAACCCGCCTATGTGTGCCGATTAATCCGTAGGCAAGGCTGCTGTGTGTTCTGACCTACTGAAACTTGTGGTAAGGAGCGGCGCCTAAAAGCAATGCGGTAAACATTAGCAACTGAACAGGACCGGAAGCAAACGGAACACAGTGCTATTTTTCACGAGGCCGACATGTTTGTTACGTAATCCTGTATATATTAAGCCATATTAAAGCTACAACGTCTCAAGCAAAGTAAAGCAGTCGCAAACAAAAATTCGGTATTGAAACAATTTCCAACTTGCAGCTACCCATCCTCACTCTGTCGCTAAAGAACAGCTCCTACCCAATAAACAACAACTCTGCTACCTATGAAGTCCTCAGGATCAAAATTTTGCACTTGTTACAACAATATACTGATCGACAATCACAGCATGGTTTATTATATGCCGCTCCTACGTTACATGTCTGCTACACTACTTTTGCCATTGAGAACCATGAGCAACAGAGGAACGGCGGTAATCATAATTGAATGACTTGACAAACACTTCACAATAGATCTGCAACGGAAGTACGTGACACTCGATTGGCTGAAACGAGTAACACAGCCTACAGAGAGTAAACGGTTTCGTCTACCGAGGTCGTTTACAGTAAACCTTAACAGCTACGCCTGCACACTGTTGGACAATCGAGCAATCGCACCTTAACAGCGCCTATTTAGATCAATGTACTCCAGCATCCTTGATGTTCAGTAAATCCGTCTGAGACATATCTATAAGTGCATCTAACTCGAACAGTTTAGCATTCCTACGTAACCGTCTTGCTTTCTTTTCTCTTAGCACTCCTACTACCCCGACGAAATACTGGCGCCATTAACCATCGCAACAATGTGGCAGCAAAATTAACTGTTAGGCATTATACGTATATTTATCTGGAGTATGTTTCCAGAGCATAAAAATCAACGTCTTAGCTGTTTCAAATGACGGTCGTCGTATTGCTTACGTGGTAACATTCTTCGGATACTATTGGCTACCACTTACTGCAACGTGTCCATCGATATCCCTTGACATCCGTTGAAGATGGTCGGTTTCAGTTTCTCCAGACAAGTTGGCGTGGTTGTATACACACGATGTTTCAAGTACCATCGGAGGAAGAAATTCAGGCGGTTCTTATCCGGAGACCTTGCAGGCCAATCCATGTGTCCTTCAAGACCGATCCAACGACTACCGATCGTATCCTTAAGGTACTCACGTACTGTTTATGCACAATGTGCAGGCGCACCATTTTGCTGTCAACAAACGGTCCACGAAAATACTTCAGCTTACAGTTATAAAATGACATAGGCATGTAACATTTCTTTGTAAAAGTATTGTAACGCAAGTACAGCATTATTTCTGTCAAAATATCAAGTTACCCGTTACCTTCTTATACGATAAATGTGGACCAATAGTATTTTCGGTCTGTCAACCAAGCCTATGCCATAAGCTGTGCGCCATTTGGCATACGCAAAGCGATGAATTGTCGTGGGTTATTGGTACTCCAGACATGCCGCTTATCAGCGTCATGCAGACGGAAATGTGCCTTATCCTAAAACCTTAATGAATGCAAGTCCATGATATCCAGATACCAACGGGAAATTTCCAGACAATTCTCCCAATCGCACGGCTTCAAAATTTGTGCCTACAGTGCACGTTAAGTTAGGAAGTTTCATTCGTTCAATGTATGACGCACAGCAGATGGTGCGCTGGCGCAATGTTGTGCAGTTCTTCGAATACCTAGATCAAGATTTCGGCTTACCGTTTCGAGAAAATCGCAGGCGTTCACCACATCCTTGGCAGTGCGAGGTGGCCCGTTTCGTTTTGAGTTGTACATGCCCGCCATTTTTTTAACTTCCTCCAGCAGCCAACGCACGTACCGTGCGTTAACAGGCCTGAATTTTGTGGTTGATAGCGTTGTAGCGGTGACCCACTCCGGCCGCGTTCGACTGACACTCCTAAAAGAAACGTGAAACATTTGTTCCCCTTCATCCATTTCGTCAAAGCAGAAAGAAGACATAGGTTGCGATATGTCAACATTTCGATTGCTCTCATCAGTCGCAAACACAATACAAGCAGAAACACAGACACATTTATATACATGGGAAAATATTGGCACACCAATGAAACTGTCAAAATCAAGACCAAGGCAATCTGATTGATTGCCTCAAGAGTTTTTGTGCACATAACACAGGTTGATAAGCGCTAATTAGCAACGCCTCACTGATTGCCAACCTTCTCGGGTTCCTGTTACGTAATAACACCTTGAACGCATTAGTGGGGTTCACATAGTGACCAGTTGTCAACAACTGGTTATGGCTTAGAGTAACCGGGAACACAATCTTCTGTCGTTCTGTTCCCCTTTGTATGTGTTTACCAATTCACCTGCACTTGTGGAGGCACGTACATTGGCCGAACCGAGAGAAGGTTTTTAACTAGGATCATGGAACATGTGCCACGGAACTTGGTGAATAGTAGCAATAAACTTCCTGCAAGCTCAGTCGCTCAGCAACTACACGAGTGTACCTTGTGCGCATACCCACTTGACACAAACATATCGGTCTTGTGGCCAGTCTTGTCTAGCAGTCGTATAACGTAGGCGATGCAGTTGATATTTTCGAGGTTTTATTGATTTCCTTATCCCCCCTTATCAACTGCATTTCTTTAATCTTTCAACGGGTTGTCTGTAAGCGGCTGATTGAGAAAGCACGAAAATCCTGAATTCAGGTTATCCCGCAAAAATGCTCTTCGTAATGGCTCTCTTAGAATACATAGTATCGGACTGTGCATGGCACCGGCGACCAAACGCAGCTTTGGCACTTGATCTGAAGGGGACCACACTTGCTTCTTCTCATCCATCAGAAGACTAGCCCACTGATTAATAACGAAGCCGAACATCATCAGGACAATTTAACAGATCTAGTTGTGTCAATGATAGTTGATGAGGTCAATACTTCTTTTAGGTTCGGTTGTGCTTTCCTTACTTGCAGTGAGAAGCTCACTGAAACTGCTCCACATACACTGAAATGTACACTAGAATCCGCGAGACTGCGCTTTAAACTAACCAAACGTAACCTTCACACTGGTGGACCGAATCCAGCTATTCGCAATAGCAGTAAGTGACCTGAAATATCATAGCAAGAATACAAACTGCCTGCCTTCTAGTAAAAGGCCTAGACCATCTCTTCACTTTTTCGGAAAAAGAAACCGTTTATTCTGCAGGTAGACAGATGTTTCCACGTAGCATGCAAACCGCTCTCTAGAAAAGTGCCACATCCTGCACGAACAAATTCAATTCTTGTTGAGTGACTTGATGGGGATCTGATGACAGTTCAGTAGCTGTTGCAGAATCCTCCTAATTTGCAGCCGTTTCATGTAACCAGACGTTAACCGCAATCTCCCTGGCTGCATCAACTGATAAAGCCAACCATTACATTTTGGAACGGCATGATTCTCAGTGTGCGTAATGGGACAATTTGCAGAGTAAATACTGAGCTAACAAATGTTGTGCTAAATTTACATGCCAGTATCGCTTACATGAGTTATGATGCTCTGTGAGTGATTCAAGCTAGAAAGTGCAATGCGAATTAGACAAGTCTTCTTAAAATCATCCTTGAAATATCGTTAGGTTAAGAGCAGTAGTGACATAAATTGGAATAAGGTTCCAAAACTGATAAACCAGAAGTGAGCCACAATTTCTACGGCACTGCGCCAGGCTACACAGTGTTTTCCGTTTCAAATGATGGCTACTTATGTTGTTGCTTTGGCTCAGTTCCAGCAGGGGCAGGAAATATGGTTTGGGTTCTTCAGAATCCCGTAAACAATCAAGAACTATTTTCGCAAGCGCCGGTATTGAATTCGGTACATACCTAGAGGCTACAATCTAACCTGTAGGGCAGATGAAAGCGGCCTCTAAGGTTTTTGGTTGCCTGCGTTTAGGTGTCTCCAAATTAACGAGATCCTGCTTCCGCCATGGATGCCACGCTTGTATAACGTATTCCACGCGCATTTGTGGGAAGCTCGGTGATGTAGGTCAGCTTGTGGATTGCCGGGACTCAAGTTTATTCTTGCCTGGTTAAGACATCCCAAATCTCCCTGTACCAGTACAACTAGGCCAGACTCATTAATGGACTTCTGCAAGGTGTAGTAACAAATATCGTAAACGCTCGCCGGTTGGTGACGCAGGTGGATCGACTTGCAATTTGTTGTGTTGGACTAAAGTAGGTTACTCGTTAAGCATGATTAAACACAATCCGGTTCATATTGGCAAATATCCTAATCTTTCTTGTCAAGTTGTTGATAAACTCCGATATTAAGCTTGGTCCCAGCATCGAGCCTTGTAAAAAGCCACCTTCCATTTCAAACAAATTGAACCGCGATCCGCACATACTGCCTCCAAGTTAGAAGAATGTTTGCCATGCATCCAACAATAGGATCTCTGATTCCATAGTTCTGTAGTCTGTGAAGTAGGATGTGGTGATCCTGGCGGTCGAAAACTTTGAAGAAGTCCTGATAGATTACGTCAACTCCGACCCCACCATCGGCCACTTACGTTTAATTGCCTAGTGCTATCAGCGGGTGTGGTGGTGTATGACCGGTGTTGATGAACGCCAAGCTCCTCCGATGCCAAGAAGTTGCATTATTCCATGTAGCCCATTACAGGCGCAGCGCCAACCGCTTCCATCACCCATGAGAGGACAGGGAGGAGAATCAGTGGGCGATAGTTTGAAGGTTCTGAACAACTACCGCCTGTAAAAATTGTGATAATTATGCCATACATTTTCGTGGTAGGTACTTTTTGTTCATCAAAATATGTTTGAAAGAACTGGGACAGGGGCCATGCAAGTTTACTGGCCGTAACCTTCAGTGCTTTTGGGCGATTGCTGTTAATGTCCGGAGAACTGTGTTGGCGCAAGGAGCGTAACATCCTTAGCATAGTTGCTGGCTTGAAGATTAAGGGTGGCACCCAGGTGGCGGTAACGTGGTTGTGTGTTTGTGTAGGTTACATGTTGCGAGCTCGAAAGTTTGCACGTATTGTAACCCCAGGGCATTGGATGCTTCCTTGGCTCTTTGTGCTTTATCATCTGTTGTGAAAAGTGGCTGGATGCCATGCTTGATTTTGCGAAGGCCATTAACATTGTCCTTTACCAAAGGCATTTTGGCTAGACACCGCTAATAAGTTACACAGACAAGTGTGGAAAGGTGGTTTTAGTGGGTTGGAAATTTGCCTCAAGTCTCCGAATATGAAACTAGGCTTGCAGGCACGCCATGCTAAGTCCCCTTTTGCCCCGCATTTTCTGTTCGTGCTCCTGAGAATTGACAGCACTTTTGCAGAACGAAGTGGACAATTTCCAAGATTAGAATGACCATATCACTGAGTTCTTCTACGAACTCTGTCTAAACGTTGTCAAGGGAACTGCTGTTGAAGAAAACCCAAACAGATAGTTCGACAAATATTTTCAGAACAAGATAGCGTGTGATTAAAGAAGTTACGTCCGAATGTTCAGAACGATACTCGGCATAAAAAACATTGTTAACTGTTATTAGTATTTGGTCGCTTAGACATAACGGACACTGCAGTATTAATGTGCCAATAATAGGCTCTTCATTGGTGGGCACAAGTTCCGATATGAATGGGTTATTTTCTGACTGGAATCTATTTTGTGAGCTGATATGGTTGTTAAGGGAATATTAGTGACATGTTCACGCAAGACTCCTTTGAATCGTTCAATGGGAGATACCGATACCTCCAGATTGTCTACCTTACACTCATCGGCGATGAGCATATGACTGTACCTACGGTGCATTGCCCCATTCAAGGTAGGTTGCAAGCTGGAATCCATTTTCCAAGTCGAGTTCAGGGAGGTGTACTACGGTTGTGGGACACGCCTCATTATCTTAGTCGGTAACTACATCCTAGTAATTTGGTAACATGAGTTTCCGAATTATCAACTATTACACAATGCAAGTCACTACGTTAGTGGAGTAACATCCTACTTCATCCATTATAACAATCGTTCCGGATGGGTGACTATCCTGTTTCCTCGAATTCAGCATCGACAGCTTTTTGACACAACCATTTTCGGCAGTGGAAAATAGATCCCAAGTATTCGTGACCTGATGTTCTCGGCTTTCGGCAACTTTATTTAAAAGACTTTGGTTGTCAGTGTACATGAAAGTTTTTAGCGTTAAATGCTGTGCCGGAGATTACACAATTCAAGCGTGAAGTTTCGCCAACCGGTAAGTGGCTGGCGACTATTCGTCTTTTACAGTAGGTATTTGGCATCTGGTTCGACATCATATTTCTCGGCTTCGTAGTTGACCCTAAATTTATTCTTCTAGCTAGAGTAAAAGCGTCTGAAAACTTACTTTACCAACGGGTTGTATGGGCTTATCAGGCGCACTGCTGAAGCACAGCAATATTGTACCTGGAAACGCGTTTTATTTTTACGGTAACATTTTATTTTTGGAGATCATATCGCTCGCTGCCTTCCGGTGGCCTTCGAAGCTGCGGTTGCTTCGATAAGGCTCATATGTTGGGATGTATGGAAATACACGGATGGAATAGTGTTAAGTCCCGAGATGTCCTATTGATAGTAGAACTGATTCGACTTCTCTGGTTGAGTTCAGCATAACGCGGAGAAGTCATGACTACTTGTAATGCTTAGAATCGGGGGTACCTTTTGGTTCACACTACATGTATGAGTTTAAACATTGTGCCGAGTGCGTTCTAACCATCTTAAACTATTTGTTTTCGTCAGACTGGCTGCCTCTAATTCGAACCTACTTTGATTCTGCAAAATGGAGCGCAGTGCGTTTAGTACAAATCGTTGTTTCTTAGCATCTTTCGACATGCCACAGGTAGTTGTTGAAATAATCGGGAATGCACCGCCGGAAATCGGTGGTGCTTGCAACGGAATAACCACTTCGCTGCTCCGTTTCCGATCAAATAGAAGATGCTGCCATGATCACATCTCTGCTTGGAAGTAACTGTAGGACAGATTTTACTAGTACCAACTTACTCTTTGGATATGCACTCATTGGGGAGAGTAAAAAGGTACTCGGGTATACTTATTCCAGTAGAACTTTTGGACTTTTGCCTTATAAAAACCTAAGCCGCTAGTGGTGTCCGAAAGCAACTACTTTTATGGAACATTTCTGCTATTTTGCTTACGGTGTTTCCAGCCGACCTCAAAAGTTTGGTAGCATTTACTGGGTTGTCCTGAGTTGCGCAGGCAGATATGCTTACAATAAATGTAGTGTGTTTAGGGATCACCGTTGAATAGTAGATTTTGCACGGCTGAGATAGCAGGGACATATTTTGTTAGTGAGACAAACTGGCATTCTACGCAATACCAGAGGAAATATGGCCTGTGTAGTAATTTGGACTGACTGGCTTATACTTAAACGCTTTCTGCATGGAAAACCTTGCAAAAGTTTACCACGGTAAATACACTTTGGCACATGATCCACATACGTTTTCAGCCTGCGGCTTGCTAGGTAGCGCTCTCCTTGAGCAAATGTAGTGAACCATTAGAATGACGCGTCCTTGATGGTAACAGTTGTTCCATTTATTCCGACTTAAATGTCTTATTCACAGCGTTCAGTTCGCCTTTGTGTGCTTATTAGCTGCCCTCTCTTGCGTGCCGATCTAAGGAGTCAGTGCGTTTGGGAGGCAGATCCCACGGTGGTTAGCTAGAACGGTTTCGTTGACGAGCTTAGGAATCGCCCAAAGTGAAATAGTTGACAGACCGGGAGGGGTTCGCTGCGGAGAAGCCGAAATTGCCATGCGGCTGCTCCACCCACTGTTATACCTGGATAAGTAAGAGCTTGTTCTAGCACCTTTGTATTGATCTACCGAGTGAGACCAAACATGGTTTCTAACAGTTGAAAGCACATAAGTTTACGCTTAGATATTTGCGCAAAACTTACCAGAATATATAATTCAAGGTAAGTTGAGGATGCACTGGTAGTGTTCTCGAGAAAATGGTACCACCAACTGGAGCATGTAAAAGGGAGACAAATAAGTATAAAACTAGTGGAGTGTGACACACTGTGGCTGAGCAACAATGAAAAATCCAAGAGTGCACTAATGCAAGACTAGCACGTTATCCAAGCGTATTTCAAACTCACTCTACACTCACGTGTTTCAGACATGCCTAAGCTACCTTGTGCCACTAGCTTTATTGGCAGAAGTAAATCTTGCGTACTTTGGCATCTTTTACGCGTTCTGGTCGTATTTCGTATGGGTCATGATGGTAGACTATAATCGAAGTGTGATGTCAACATGTCATATCACGCTATGTCAAGAAACGCTTTATGTTCAACACATCACTATGTCGTTCGGCTAGCCAGGCGTTTCCACTGTTTCGCA
>CALYDF020008125.1:0-11922 GCA_944474145.2 Dicrocoelium dendriticum | reverse complement strand
GTTCATGATGGCCAGCCACTAAAAGGAGCTAAGTGCAGAACTGGCTAGATACAATATAGACATGCCTACATTCATAGTCCTGGGCACACAGAATGCATAGCAGTTCCGAGGAACAAAACATCGGTGTGATCAGTTTGAGGCTACTGACTCGTTGGGCTGTTAGAGAGCGCAAATGGAGGTTTCGATTCTCTTGTCTTCATCGGGATTCGCGATTCTTACGCCTGCTCTCTAAATTTTTTGAACTTGAATGCCATGTGAATCCGTGATGCTAAAGACCCCACAACACAGTGAACAAAGAACGCTCATAATTCGAGCAACTTCCCCCTAGTAACAAAGCTGCGAATACTCAGTGAATGTTATCATCGGCCTAGTGGTGACCTCATGTTTGTCTACCGAATATCGAGTGATCCGAATGAGCCTACCACCGCTTATTGAAATGCGACCATGACACAAAATTGGGTGAATAACACAGCCGTCTAAAGTACCAAAGGAGTGATGTTTCTCTTCCAGTAGGCCAACGCCGGAAACCTCACACAAATTCAGCCGTTTTCTCAGCAACTTTTATCATCACCACACGTTAACTGAAAGTGAGAATCACCACATCTATTGTGCCACAACTTAAAAAGATACAATCGATGAGCAAGGGGGATGGTGAAATCACCGAATGCAAACTTCAACATATCAAAAGACATTGCTGGTACTCCCATGCAATTTAGCATCTAAAAACGTAATGTTTGATTTAGTTTCTGTTTGAGCTGCCTTTAATGGAATTATTTGTCACTCAGATACAAGGAAAGTAGAGCACGGAGTAAACATGTTTATTCTTCCCACAATAGCCATTAACTTAACATGCCGAACGTTTCGTAAATAACATTCTATCCGTAACCTCTTACCTACATTTTGCATGCGCACAGTTACTACATCCGCCACGTTACTCCCTTGTGTGTACCATCGCCTCACCTGAATTCTCACACCGTTATACTCCTTGCTACTGATTGTTTATTTTCTATCTCAGATGCTATCATCGCTCACCAAGGCCCGCGGTCAAGCGTGATACTTAATGAGTGTCAAATTCTTTGAAAGTGACAAACCAACAGTAACATTATGCCGGTCCAGATAGGAGTAACAGAAGCTTTAGAAGTACGTCCGTTATTCGGACAGCTCAAGTTAAGTGAAGAAGCATCCTCGAGTGCTTTTCGCACAGTAAATTTGAGGCGAGTTCAGTCTGCACTCAGTTATTCTACAGTTTCAAGACAACTTCGGAGTATGTACAAAGCTGACAGGGTGGATTTGTCAGAATCTCATCCCGTCATATATCCGACGGGCAGTCGGGCTCTGCATTCGCCTCTTTGAGAGCTGAAAATCATCACTACGTCAACATTTTTGTACCCTCGACCCACTGAATAGTTTCTCCTTGCGATTCAAGTGTCCCCTTGTCCACGAAGATATCTGAACTAACGGAACGTCGAATAGATCAGATGGCGCGCAAGCCAGCGGCGTAAACAAACACGACCGAAGGTTGTTAGACGCGACACTAATAACAATGTGTACACGAAAAGATTTCCCCCCACGCCGCCGGTAATAGGAGGCATGCCTGTATCCAAATGTACGAACTCCAAGAAGATGCAGAGTTCGATGAAGATAATATGCTCTAACGTGCCTGAGTCAAAGGCAAACTCTATCAAAGATAGACTACTGGACGACATGAAACAGTGGGAATCCATATGCCGAGCAATTGGAATGCAGCCTAAACAGGCTAGCTTATGTCGTATCATCCGCCACCCCAACTCACTTCACTATGGCGAGCCGAGACTACTTCAAGTGACATTGCAGTCCGGTAACGAAGCAGAGACAGTCCTCTTGTCAGCTCACCGTCTTCGTGATTCATCATGCGGAGTTCGCATATTCCCGGATATACCCTGGAGTGAGCGTCGACAACGAAAACAAAATCCTGGAGAACACCGCAAGCAAACTGATGAAAGATCCATCTTTGTCCAAGGTGTCCCCGAAACACAGGCACCGGAAGAGTCGCAGGTCAAAGCTCATGACTTGGAAGAGTGGCGGTATATCCGCGAAGCACTATCTCTCCACGACGTAATTGCCAGCTCAACATCGAGGTTACCCATATCGCCAAACTAAAAAGGAAGTGGTCCACGAGTGCTTAAAGTCTTGCTTTACTCCAAACAAATGGTTGAAACGGTGCTCGGGAATTGGCACAAGTTCCGCACCAAATTGCCATCAGAAATACGTCTGAAGGCGGTTGGAACCAGGCCACCAATGGATAAGGGAACACGAAACCAGCAAGAAGTAGTCGCGATCCCCGCTGTCTGCATTTCTGTACCGGAACACAATGATACGCCCCAGCAGTTGGATGAAGAAGGAAAAGACAGTCTGCTGCAGATCGACTCAGGGCGCTGTAGGCTTCCCACCGTAACGGCCCCGGGAAGTTTGCAAGAGACACATCAAAAAAACGTCCCTCAGCCGACCCAACAAGGGTCGGCGTAAATTCTCGGAAAACCAACGTATGTTCAAACACGCTTCTAACATCCGTAGTTCTCAATTGCCTTTATACAAACGCCCAAGGGCTTCTAAGCAAATTGGCAGAACTTCGATCTCGTCATAGCTCAATGTGTTGGGACCTCATCATGATAACTGAGACATGGCTGAACGACATGATGAGTGACGCTGAGATCGAACTACCTGGTATGTCACTACTGCGTAACGATCGACCCACCAAGGGCGGCGGTGTAATTCTCTACTACCGTTCAGACCTTCTCATCGAGCTCATGAACGACCCTGGGATTCAAACCGTAGACTCCTTATGGTGCTGCCTACACCTAAAGCACGGCGATAAATGCTTATTGGCCATCGTATATCGTCCACCAATGTCCACTTTAGAAATGGACAAGGCCCTGTCTTCTGCTTTGAATAATTTACTGGAACGGTCATACAGTCATGTTTTGCTGGTAGGGGACTTCAATCTGCACGGCCTAGAAACCCCAGACACCATGAGTGAACCATTCAAAGCCGATCTACAAGAGCTAATTGCAGGATCACCGCTGTACAACCATGTCACATCCCCAACGCGATTCAGGACAGGAAACAAACCGGCCATCTTGGACCTCGTTTTCACCAATGAGGAACTGATGATTGACGTAGTAACCACATCCACTCCCTTGGGCCGCAGCGATCATGCGACACTATTGTTCTAATACTTGTGTTATGCAGATTATCCTAATGAAAGCAACGTGGAATCTTACGTCGTAACCAACTACGATAACCTGGCAGAACTCATTAGTGCTACGAGCTGGTCCTTCTTAACTGAGTGGTCCCCAGAAGTGGCATGCGGGAAATTTGTCAACAAATTCAACACGCTCGTAGCATTGGCATCTAAAACCAAAACCCCCCGACCCGACAAGGCGAAGTCGTTTCTCAGAAGCAGGACCCGGAAATGCATGGGATTGAGGGATCTGGCATGGCGCGCCCATATAGCCTCTCCGAGCGAGGATACTTGGAACACCTATATTACACAAAGAAACCACTGTGTCACACTCGTCAGGGAGGATAAGGTAAAGAGCCAACAAGATCTTGTGTCAAAGTTCTGCGTTAACCCAAAGCTACTATACAGACACATAAATAATCTTCGCCACGTTAAGCGCGGAATTCCGGCTCTGCGCACAGCTTTCGGATTAGCACATACGGCACAGGATGCGGCGAACGTCCTAGGACAACACTTCGGCCGCACTTTCCAGTGTGTGCAAACATCCTGCACCATATCTAGGCAACTTATTCCGCCATCAGGCCTTAACCACATTTCCTTCACAACTGCAGCTGTATTGAAGCGGTTGATGTCGTTGCGCGAATTTAGCTCCCCGGGTGCGGACTGCATTCGGCCGAAAGCGCTGAAAGTTTCCGCCACGAGCTTAGCTGAACCTTTGGCGACACTCTTTCAGCGATGCCTTAACGAGATGCACGTCCCAACGATGTGGAAGCACGGGATCATCACTCCAATCCACAAAAATGGTAGCCGTGCAGATCCAACTAATTATCGTCCGATTACCCTTCTTCCGGTAATCTCCAAGATCATGGAGTCCATTGTAGCCGAGGCCCTCATGGAGTACCTGGAGAAAAACAACATCCTCGTTCCGGAGCAGCACGGATTTCGCCAAGGCAGGTCCTGCACAACTAATTTGCTGATTGCTCGTTCAAACTGGACAGAGTCTGTGGACGCCGAAGTCGGAGTGGATGTAGCCTACTTGGACTTCTCTAAGGCATTCGACCGACTGGACCATCGGATTTTACTGAACAAGCTGCAGCATTGTGGTATCGGCAATCCTATTCTAGGATGGATAGGCGAATTTCTCGTTCAACGTCACCTGAATGTGAGAGTCCGAAATACCCTGTCGGAACCAATCGAAGTTCAGTGTGGCGTACCTCAGGGCTCGGTACTCGGGCCTCGCTTGTTCATTGTTTTCATAAATGATCTTGCAGCTGCACTATCTTCCAACTTTCTGCTGTTTGCAGATGACCTAAAGATATGGCGTGCCATAGCTTCAGGAGAGGATCACACAGCCTTGCAGGATGATTTGGACAAAGCATACAAGTGGTCAAACGAGAACATGCTACAGTTCAACACCACAAAGTGCAAAATCTTGAGCATACGCCATCAGAGTGCGTATAACTACCGCTTAGGACCTGACAATCTACAGCGGACCTCTCATGAGTGCGATCTTGGCGTGCTTGTACAAGAAGATCTTGGGTGCTTAATGCAGACCGAAAAGGCCTCCAAGGGAGCAAACCAACACTTTGGCCTTCTGCGTAGAGCGTTCGGGAAATTTGACGCCTCAATCTTTCCGAAAATGCTTGGCGCTTTTGTTAGACCGCACACAGAATACGCTATTCAAGCGTGGCAACCATGGCAGAAGTGCCACCTCACTGCACTCGATACTGCACAACGCAGAGCGACAAAATACGTCAAAGGTCTTTCCAGCCTTCCCTACCCACTCAGGCTAAAAACGTTTAACTTATACAGTGGACGTTACCGTCGTTTGAGAGGCGCTCTCATATTGGTGTACCGGATACTGAGAACCCCTAACCACACGTGTCATACCCTTTTGAAACGTAGTCAAAACGCATCCCTAAGAGGTCATCAGTTTAAGTTGATCACACAGTACAGTCGACTGGAATGTCGACGCAATTTCTTCTCCCTCCGAGTGTCACAATCTTGGAACGCCCTTCCAGAACATGTAATTAACGCTCCCACCCTATCCCTTTTCAAAAAACGCCTTGACGAAACTCTGACACGATTGCACTATGTGATATAACGTGCGACCATCGGATGATGGTATTAGTGAACAACGAACGTGGACGGAATCCACTTAAAATTCCTATTGGATTACTTGTTTATGTGCATCTCCAATCCCTTGGTGAGTCATGCATTTCACACGTACTTTCATCGATACGAATTTTTAATTTTACGATGTTAATTCTCATCATCCTACGGGACCTGTCAAGCATTGCTTTTATACCCGTCATAAACCATTGTTCCATTGTTCCATTGTACGTAGGTTATGGCTTTCACGTTCATCTCGCACGGCCTTGCAGTCTTATTCATTGGCTGGAAAGTAAACGCATGTTGATTCTAATAATTGACCAAGCAGATAGCAAGCACATTACCAGCACATCCACAACAGACGATTTGACTGTTCAATGATTTTGCAACTGCCTAACAACTATCTGGTCGAGTATAGCTGAGACGAATCCCCTTCAACTACTAACTCCAGGTCTCAGCTGTCAATACTTCTCTGCACATAATTCTAGCGACAACCAAGTTAGAGAACCAGCTTTTTTGTTTCTATAAGCGACAAATAGGGCGATTTGTGTTGAGCTGCTAATAAACAAAGTGACCCCTACTCGCTGTATATTGAACCACTGAATATTTACAGCTGTACATCGACTTGTCCCTACAAAATTCAAAGGAATTGAATAGCATCACTGCTAGTGTTGACGGAGCAGCATCACCAGTAGTTGGTTAAGGGATCCTCTAGATACGCTTTGGCTACGACCTTCAGATTACGCTGAAACTCACCTGAAGAAAGTCGTAGTTGAGCTTGAATATAATCTCCATGTGGCGCGGCAATACACGATGTAACATGTCAACTGGCCAGCGTTCCAACGCCTCTGGTAGGATAGTGTGGTTTGTGTAAGCAAAGGTGCGGACGACAATTTCCCAGGCCTGTGAAAGTAAAGCGCAAAGTGTACTTCAGGTCGGTATAACCATTTAGGCCGCAGAACTCAGAGTAAATGTGGCTTGCTGTTTATTGCCTTGCAACTTTGTTAAAGTCAATTAGCAGATGGCTGTGAATCCATTGATCAAAATCACTTGAATCTACCCGGGCCTATTACACCTGTTTATGGTCGCGCTGACTGATTCATCTGGTAATGGCCATCATACCTACATTTCAGCCGTGCCCGAACGGATGACTTCTATTGTCTGAGAGCTTGATACCAGTCGACGACCAAGCCGCCCAACCGTAGAAGCCTACAATCCGTTACAATCAGCTACAGATTTTCACGAAGTTAAGCGGCAATACGAGACTTCTATTTAAAATACCGGTAGACATACGCGGAAAAAGCTTATTCCACTACTTTCACTCCATAAAGCTGAAGTCAACGAGGAAGGTGGGGCCTCTACTGAACCTGCACTTCCCATTTGAATTTGACAAAGCAACTCCGCGTGCAAGGACGAGTGCCATCTAGGTACCAAGGTTCACCGTTATTGCTCCTTTTATTTCTGGTTACCATCTGTTGATGGGTGCAACTTATCAGACCAACTGTAATAGATCGCACTTGATTTAGCAGCTCAAGGCAATAAGGCCCGTGGATTGTATTCCAAAGCGGTGTTTTAATTTTACATCGACCCTCTCGCTTTTCGCACTGTAGTATTGGTAGCGCTATATCTCCCTCCTCAGTCTGCTGAAGGGGATGTGTACTGAGTTTCCGGAAACACATACAGGGCCTTAGTATCGGGACTCATTTGCCAATTTCAAGCCGGGTGACGATGGGTGCCATGTTTGCGTTTCTGGTAACGCCCGGCCGCTGGTGAAGGACTCACGATCAACAAGAATGTCAGAAGTGACTAACTCGAACGGATCCCAAGAATATTAATATATTTAATGCATGCTTTCCAACCTACATCAGTGATAATAAGTGAACTCGAAGGATTTGGTGCGTACCGTTAATTTTAACCAGAACGGTGCGGTAAGAAAACACAATCTTAACTGTACACGACGGCTCACTAAGTGCACATGCAAGCGTACGCATATAGGTCATGTTTCCGTCCTACAATCCACCAAACATGGCAAACGGCTACCCGTCATATTCGTACGCCGTTTCTTCCCAAGTTGGGGAACCTTTCCCACTTGGTTGACCTCGTACCTCTGCTGCCGTAAATCGCATCCTGACTTGTCTGAATTTGTTCAAATAATCTTGAGTTATTTGATCACGATTGCAAACGCTGCCTGAGGTAACTGGAGACAACGAGAGAAACGTTTCTGCCCGAGTTATTGGCCTTCCGACCAATGCTTTCCCTGATCTCCTTGGCTCAGGTCTGGTGCTATTCGTCGCTCGCGATTCGCTCTTAGCCCATTTCCATATGGCCTGCGTTGCTTTATCTGATCCAGTTAATGAAGCATGTGTCTGTATCTGTCCCACCCCCGTCATTGTGGCACACCAGTCTTCCGCGTTTTTTTCACCTTACCCATTCTACTCAGTAACTACAACTCGTGGTAAGTCAAGAAGGAATGTTAGAACCAGCTTCCTTACCTAAATTGCAAAATAAGGATCAGAATTACACAAGTGAATCATTGGTCATAGATTGAGAACTGGTTACCAGCAAATTGTAAGATCTACACTGGTTGGACCACACCTGCTTGCTAACTGTAACTAATAAATAGGCAGCACGAATTCCCAAAACATAAGCTAGCTTCGCTTCTCATGGTGCTTGTAATGCAGTGCCGACCTGTGGTGTGTGATGAATCCGGAACGCACCAGTGCGACTTTTGTACCCCTTGTTCTGTAGTCCAGCGACAAGATTGCCAGTGTTTAAACCTTTACTTGCACAAGCGGATGATACAACTGGCCCATGAAAAGCAGTTCATGTTAGCTCACGTCCAATCACGCTCGCTTGATCCCAGTTGCTTTTCATTTACCATCTGATTGGCTGAAATTCTGATACTGGTTCCGCACAGTGCTCACTCTAACACCTTCCCCCGACTAAAACTAAAGATACATATAGGATATTTGTCATTAGATGATAATGAGTCGCTGAATTCTAGGGCTTGTCCGTATGGCATGTCCCGTTCACTTTGCACCTCTTCGCCCACATCAATCTATTGCTTTGGTTGTCGTTCCATTGGCCTAGGTAAAGCAAATGCATCACGACGAACATGCAGAGGAACCTCTGCAGTGTCTGCTCTGGGTTTGTTCGTATATATAACGATGGTTAATGGGGTTCAACGGAAGTGTAGTCAAACGATACTGACATTCCACTACATACAGGGTATCGTCTGCTTGTTTTAACACTTCGGGGAACCCAAGTTATATGTGCACCCCTGAAGATATACACATTAACTGGGTCACGCTTAATAATCTAGCGCGCACTCAATGTGGCGACTTAAGTTCCTAATAGTTAAAACAAAGCTCTATATTCCATTTTCCAATGGTACGCAGAGTTAGCGTTTCTTCAGAGACTACAACCGCGGACTTGTGAAAACTCTGTTACACAGAGCCAAGCGCATGTGTGTTACTGAAACACTAAAAATGAAGTGGAGTTCCTACATAGAATTCTAGTGTCCAAAGGGTATCCGGAAAAATTTATGGCCATCCACAAGAGACCATCCAAATTAAGCATCCGCTATCAGTGTACCAAGCAAAATTACCGCACTAAATATGCACCAGATATGGATAACTCATTACGGATAACCACATATTACACCTGCGCAACCTACTAAACACATGTCTACCGAATTTCATATACCACTGAGACTAGCCTTCCCACCCATCCATGGGTATATCCTAACCCGCGAGAATATAACGGCTCGCAAACCCATAGAAAGGCAGTGCAGTAAATGGGGACCGAAAGCCGTATGTTGCCAATCTAATACCACACGACGCGCATCTCTACGAAAGACAAATAATTTGCAATAGTCCTCAGGCTAACCAATAGGAGCCGTGTGTTGCACCGCGAAGTGCATACCTGTTTACCTTGGGCAGAAATTTATCTCTGCAGAAAGATGTGGCCTCTGATAACAATGTGCAATAAGCAAGCTTGGCATCTGGTTGTGGACAGACAGGCCAAAATCGTTATTTGGGCATTGGTTAGACTTACCAGATAAGCCTAGGCACACGGTAAGTTTCATTTCTTAAGTGGATCACTGTATCCGCGATGGAACGCGAGGACACACTCACGGCGGTGCAGTTTATGTAACCTGAGTTACGTCAAGCCACTAACGGTCAGCGTGCGCTTACTTTTCGTTTACATGAGGAGTGCGGCATCAATGCAGCTGAAACAGCGCGGCGATGCAACAGCATAACCTCAGGAATGCGGCCTTTAAACGGCCGGTACGTGCTAAAACTGGTGAAGAACTTCGAAAACATTGGCACTGTGTGCAACGTCCAAATACGTGGCAGACTCGCACCACAACGAATAAGAGTTCAGCTAGTACTGTTATTCGCAAAGTGACAGAATGGGTGGATCTAAGCATCCGCTCCATCGCTCAAAATTGCGACTCCACTGGATACGCAATTCACCAGATGTTGAAAGAAAGTAAATTTTGTCGGTCTGGTGTACTTCAATGCAAGTGTCGGACCCATGCGATCCGGAGCAGTGGTTTGCATTTTGCAGCTGATACTTGGATAACGTGGATATGCACTCAATTCTTTGCACCGATGAGACAATATTCCATTTGCACGGAATACAGAAGCAGTACCTTTGGGCGAAATCAATATTACGATGCTGCCGAGCTCCCCGTATGCAACATAGTCCCAAAGCTAATAGTTTGGGTGAAAGATTGTTGAACCATTATTCTTTTCCTGTAATATGACTGGTAGGTTACTGGTTTAATATATTAACGTCATACCTTTCCTAGCATCGTCGTACAAAGAAATGCTATAGCGCGCCGAAGCGTTGCTATAGCAACTCAACGGATAAGATGTCGAGCGTAGCCTAGCTTGCGACTGTTCCGTCCTCACATCCTTGCCTTCTCACTTCGTCTTCAGTATCAATGGAGCAGAAATCTCTGGTGCTCGTTTTCGCCCCATACATCCAACTCAACTTACACCCGGTCCTCCAGCAGCGGTTGTGACAATGCCGTCCAGCTCCCCACGAGGTGTGACAGAGGCACACCCTCCATCCGGCTACTGCTCTTGCTAGGTGATTGCCTAGCCGCCTACGCAGTACTATTTTGCCTTTCAACCCCCTCGGTCTATTACGACACGGAAGCAAACGGAACATTCGACCGGACGCATACTACAGCACTTCCACAGCCACAGGATGACGACCCTTTCCGAACCGTTTGGTGGCAACATGATGGCGCACATGCCCCTAATACACAAACGGTGCGAGATTATCCAAACGAGAAATTCGGTCACCGGTGGATCAGTGGCAGATGTCCAATGGAGTGGCCTGCACAGTCGCCAGATTTGAACCACTTAGACTTCTTCCTATGGGGTTACTTAAAACGAAGAGTTTACAATACAAGGCCCATTTCACTGCTACTACTGAAAGATAGTACTGGCAACGAAGGTAGCACCATCATTTCGGAAACAGGAAAACGTTCCAGCCAATTGCCTTAGGAGATTTCTGCACTGGAAGCAAAACGCCAGCGGGCACATTCAGCATCTCCTTCGTTGACGGATATATCACAGTTTTAGCTTGTTCACGTTAATATACGTGTTACTGCGCTTCGTTTTTCGCTCTGCTCTCTGCCACTGACAACTGTTGTACTGCTGCTAGCTGCCCTATGAGACTGCGGGTGTCTGACTTCTCAGTCACGCGCCTAACCAACCGAAGGAATATAAAAGGCCAGAACTCAGTAGACGGAGAGTGTGTCTACAGGATAGGTTAACTCCAGTTATTGGTAACGGAAACATGCTAATTTAGGAGGTCAAGGTCGCTCGCTATTCCGCGTCTGGTTTTCCGCCAGTGTGAGTGAATTCCACTCCACGGGTTAATTATATTCACGAAATGGTACGATTCTTTTGACGCCGGCTGGTAGTTGCTGGCCCAGCAATCCTCATCCGATTTCCAAATTCAGCGCCGCTTGCTACTTTATTATTACCTTTATACCGTTATTACTGATTTGTCGCATGGGCAAAATGTGCCAAATGTGCGTCGGACCAGAATGAATTAAACACAAATAGCTAATTCGACAGCGCTTAGACCGACCACTCCTATGCAACTGATTCGCAACGTCAACACTTGTTTTTCATGTCTATGTCTAAGGAATACTGGCTAGGATGTGAACGAGATGGCAATGTGAGAATAGGCTGCGCCGTTTCGTATTTTTATCCTCGTAATCAACGTATAGACTTTGGAGCGAGATGGATGCTTCTAAACAATAACATACCGGTCACGTGAAGGGTGTAGCGCCCAAAAAGATGACTCTTATCTTTCGTGTACAATTTACGTGTTGACCGATTGTACATTACTCCTTCTTGTTTTAATCTTACAACCGGCTCGACACACAACTGCCTTGTAAGTTCCCGCGCTCACGTGTACGCTCTTGCCTCGCTTCATCCGTCCGTTTCTTGTTGTAGTCCCATCGAATACAGTCCGCTGTGTCCGACTCCAATTGCCTTCTGATATCCGCGCTTAATTCCGCGCACCGTCTCGGACTAGTATTAACTAGTCCTACAAATTGG
>CALYDF020008124.1:0-11929 GCA_944474145.2 Dicrocoelium dendriticum | reverse complement strand
ACCAGATGCTGTGACCACACTCTTACTCGACGATGATTAAGAACAATTGGCTATGTAGAGCGACAACGACCGAGTGACAAGTTGTGAGGTAGCGCTGCTCATTCGGCAATGACTGTGCAGATGACAAATTCGTGTATCCGGGTAAAGGTTTCCTAAATGTACGCCATAACTAATCTGTAATGGGATAAGCAACGTGGAAATAGGACGATTATTGACGGACGGAACATTTGACAGATCATAATGAAGTAACCAATACCGCCCTGATTGAGGGAAACTCAGCAGATTCTTCGCGTACATGCTGTTCACATTATCAGTCCAGCCACATTAGGAGTAGAGCGAAGAGAACTACGGATACGACGCAGAGAAATCTAATCCCTATGAAAGATTCTGAAAACACTGTGTAGGTTGGCAAATCGGTCTTAAACGTCGTTTATTCGACAAGACACTTTTACCCCTGAATTTATGGAAAAAGATATTCGATCACTCTTCAGAAAAATGGTGCATCTTACTGCTGTAATGCAGCAAAGTGAATATTCGAACATATCAATCTTTGTGCTTCAAGAAAATTTTCCATTCTGATGTAGGTAACGGTGTTATTGAACTTGCTGATTATATTCCCTCAGATTCGGCCGCTGTGGAATGCTTTAGAATCACAGAAGGGGCCACATTATCATTTCCTGTCGGAACTGCGACAAACACTACGTGGTACAGACTGGATGAAAGCCTGGAACAAGGCCACACGAACACAGCCTAACCATTCGTCGCCATGAACAGAGCTCCCTGATGTCAGTGCACATGGATGCCGAGAACCACCAATTCGCCCTGGAGCGTACCAGCATCCTCGGAAGGGCCAAAAGCCGGCAAGCATCTGAGTTTACTGAAGCCTGGCATTCAAAGTAGAAATCGATCAATAAGCACTTGGACATAGAAGTCGCGAACGAGGCACGGCGAACCAAGCCCTTGAAGCCGCACTGATGATTGTTGTGTCATCAGGGGTTAAAGTTAGCAGCTTCTTAGATTGCGCCAAACGATTCAAAAGACAAACCACCGGACGAGTAGTATATTGGCGAACACAGAACAGAACGAAGTGGGATGAAAACACACCGATACAGTTCAAATCACGGATGTGTGCTCGTTTGATATTAGAGGTCTCAAAGAAACAAGGGACATGTGAGTGGCGTGAAACAAGCGATGGTAACAAATGTTCTGCAACACGGAAAAACACTAGTCTGCTTGTAGCTTAGGCTGTTCTGATACAAAGCATACGGTTACTTGTGGGAAATTGTGCACTTACCCTCCCGAACAAGTCAATTTGTTTCGTTTCTGTGCGCATTTGACTTTGGTCTGTGCGAAATTCTGTTTTTCCATGCAAGTTACAAGATTCGGCCTGAATCAGTGGCGCCAACTCGATTTGATTCTCAGACAGCGCAATTTTCCTCGGAGCAGGCCGTTCGAGACCTAACGGCTCCCCCTTGTTGAATTAGTTAGACCGGTAGTTGTAATAGGTCTTCCTTCGGGGATCGACCTGCAAGGGTTACACATATATTCTTACTCGCTTTGGCCTTAGTCGGTGTTCAGTTTCAATCTGTCCCACGAGTTGCGTATCCTGTCCGATCGAGGTGCTTAGGTGCAAACGGCATAACAATTCACTGAAATCAAATCCTTTGGGTTTGCGTGTCTCTGGAATCCTTGCAAACCGCGCTCGCATTTGGTTGGCTTGACAAACCCATAATTGCCTACAAACGCGAACATCATACATTACTGTGCCACGTCGTCCCACGAGTTGACCTGGTATCCAGTTTATTCGATGCCCTCGATGAGAGGCAGCAAACACTGCGTTTCTAACTCTGAAATTTCTGCGCCGTGCTCCGTACCGTCTGTTGTATTGGGCTTCCATATCCGAATTCGTACGACGTATCGATGGGCGTTTTGGAGCCATCAGATCCAAGGTGATTCTCAATCTTCGGCCCATGAGGGCTTCAGCTGGTGACTGCCCATCTGGTGCATTGGGATTCGGAGTTACTCAATAATTCAACAAGAATCTTTCCAATCTTTCATCCAGCGTTCCTTCGCCCTTCGATTTTAACAATGCACGTTTCAGAGTGTTGACATATCTTTCTGATTGTCAATTGGATTGGGGATGATACGGTGTAGTCCTCATGTGTTGGATTCTATTGTGTGCGCAAAACTCAGCGAATTAATAGGATGTGAACTGTGACACGTTATCCGATAGGATTGTTTCTGGCAGATCGTACTGAATGAAAACACGCTTCAGCGAAAGTATCGTGCTGTTTGCGGATGTGTTTTGCATCACAATAATTTCAGGCCACATATTGTTTATGTGTCAACAATTATGAGAAAGTAAGTCCACCCAACTGGTCCTATAAAATCTACATGAATTCGCGACCAGGGTGATTCGGGATTTGGCCAAGATTGCAATGTTGTCCGAACCGGCAACTTGGAAACACTGCAGCATTTAGAACAGGATTGTCCAATGTCTTCTATTTGACTATTCATCATGGGCCAAAACATGTAACGGCGCGCAAGTGCTTTCATGCGGGCGATTCCTGGGTGGCCCTTATGCAACTGCCTCACCACGCGTTGCCTGAGTACTTCAAGAATGACAAGTCGATCCGCGAAAAACAAACAGGCATCGACTTCCGACAAAGCGTCGCGTCGCATGAAAAACTGTACAAGCGATTCGCCAGGGCATTGCTTTGGCCAGCCTTGTCTCGTACTTCCTGTAGCAATGCGCCTTGCTTCGTGGCTTGCTGAATCATTTGTGCGTTTACTTGTAAGGTATGCACGGCATCTCGTGTCATGTGGCTGGTATCCGTGTCTGTTGTGATTGAAGCAATAACGGCATCCTCAGGCTCACGTCGACCAGTATCGATTAATCTGGACAGGGTGTCCGCTTGCCCAATAGAGTCAGTTGACGAATACCTCATGTTGAAATCGTATCCCAAGAGCAAGGTGGCCCATCTCTGAAGTCGACTGGCCGTGTACGCTGGAATACCCTTTTTGGATCCAAAGATAGCGAGTAAGGGTGATCCATCGCTAACGTGAAACGCCGACCTTAAATCATTTTGTGGAATTTCTGAACAGCAAAGACATTGGCGAGAGCTTCTTTCTCGATTTGGCTGTAGTTCATCTCAGAGGTGGTCAGGGCTCGTGCTGCTTGCGCCACAGCCTTTTTTGAACCGTCTGGAAACCGGTGTGAAATGACTGCACCAATTCCATAGCTCGAAGCGTCTGTAGCAAGGACGATATCCAGATTCGGATTGTAATGAGTAAGCAATAGGTCTGATTTCAGCAGAGATTTTGATTTCTCGAATGATAGTTGACACTGCCTAGACTATTTGCATTCGACATCTTTCATGAGCAGATGATTCAAGGGTTGGCGTAGACGATGCATAGCTGGCAGAAACTCGCCATAGTGACCCATCATTCCGAGGAACGACCTCAGAGTTGTGACATCCGTTGATGTAGGCAGTCGATCTATTACCTCAATGTTTTTGGGGTCGGGATGTCGGCTGCATTCATTAATAACGAATCCCAGGAACTTAATGGATTTCAAGAAGAATTTGCATTTGTCTGCGCGTAAACGGAATCCAGTTTTTGATTCGCATCATTACGTTATCCAGTCGTTAAAATGCTTCATCATGTGTGGTGCACATAAATTTAGAAATTCACGACCGGTATTCTTCCTTATTGGCTATATTGCCCATATATCATTTCTCTTGGTCTGCCACAAAAAGACTTCACAATGATTGTGCGTTCCATTCAACTCATCTCCAGATGTAGTGGATTACCCAAAGTCTGGTTGACTTTATCGTTACTAAATATTTTGATGCACCTGGTTTTTTATTAAAGGCTCTAAACGATCTTTTTCACCCGCTCCCTCGAAATGTAACGTCCTTCTCCAAGACTGGCAGGGATCCACCACTGTGGCGATCAGCTAGAAGTCGTCGAGAAATCCAGGTGTCTGGGCAGCCATAATAGCGCCTGTCGGATTGAAGATGAGGTCTCGAACCGTACAGCAAAAGCTCGACGTGCCTTTGCCAATCGCTGCCACTTGTGACGCTGACGCGACATCGCTATCGCTCTGAAAAGCATAATTTACAATGCAGCTGTCCGTACAACCCTCCTATATCATTGTGAAACAGCGCATCAGGTCGACAGATATAACGAGGCAAACAGGTTCCACTATCGATGCCTCTACAGCTTAGCTCATGTCTGGTGGGAGCACCGCCTGAGCAATGAATGTGTTCGGCGTCCCGAATTTGGTGCAGAAAGAGCAAGTGGACTGCTCAGTAGTTATATCAAGCAGCAGGCTCCAATGGCTGGGCCACGTGTTGCGCATGCCAGTCCATCGGCTCTTGCGAAGTGCGTTGTTTGCGCGCTAGGGGTTTGGATGGAAGAAAAAGCGGGGAGGCCAAGCAATGACTTGGTCAAGAGGAATGAAAACCCTTGCACCAAAATTGGCGTCCGTTGGTGCATCCTGACTGCCGTTTGATTGGACACACTCGCTGACATGGCTGGGAGCCGGCCCCAGTGGCGTCTGTGCTGGGAGTTTCTTTGTCTAGCCCCTCTCCTTTACATACCTCATCCAACCATGATCGCATAGCAAATGAATGTGATAGTTAACATTACATCACTTATTTCCTGGATTGTTGTAGTGCGAGTTGTAGTAGCTTATCTTTTGTATTGTGTCACATTAGAGTAGGCGTGTTTCTCCCCCTCAAAGAATGTGTGTTGATGATGATGATACCCCTTGCACTTGATTTAGCAAAAGCCTACTCTTGTTTGTCTATCCGCCCTGAGTTTAGGGTATCGTTTTCTCGCACATCTTAGCATAACCCTATATTACCGCATTTATCCTCCTTTTCTTGTGGACTTCACTTATGAGCGTCCGCCTGAATGATGTGCAAGCATATTTTATTTTTTTTTACGTCCTGATTGTAATTCCATATTAATGTCATACTTCATTACCTCCGCATTGCTGGCATAAAATGCTGAAAATGTTCCTAGTCTGGTGCATAGTTTATTTTGACTTGACTTAACTTGATATGGACCGTACCGATGACACCATCCACGGTGACGGGGCAGGTACCATTCCGCTCAGGTATCTCGGCTCGTTTTCCCAAACTGCTGAGAGCGGATACAATATAACACGGCGGTTCTTAAGAGGCGAGAGTTATCCGCTCGTTCACAATCTAGACTTTTCACACGAATATTTTCCAGCTGTACAACTATGATAACTCCATCCAAGGAACGGGATGCGCTTGAATAGCAAAAACGCGACAGTTTGATCAAGGCCCGGAGTGAATGTCACACTAAATGAAGTGCACTGGAATGAATTGGCCCAGCAGCGTCTTCCTATCGATCGAACCTGTCAGCGACACTAAGTAAGACAGACTACGGTTACAACAAGCGCCAAGGTGTGCATGTAGAGAAGATGACGTGTGGTGATCTTCTGCTGTGTGTGCAGGTTCAAAAGTATCACAGCTTAGTACGAACAGATGTCTTTCATGGCGCAAAATTGGAACAGGTTGCCAAGAGCACGATATGTGTAGATAAAAAAGATATGTGTATCGCGAACTCAAGTGTGCGCTCCAACACTGTCATTCTATAGTAATGCTGTGCTACCAGTCCCCATTTAAACAACTATAAACTCTAGGAACCAAGGATGAATTACCGATTTTCGTTTCACTGCATGCCTATCAGCTTCCAAAATGGTCTGAGTTCGGCTTCGACCGGGAGTAGCACTAACACCAATCGGCTGCTTCCCGTTTGGTTGTTTTGTGCGATTATTCGACGAGAGCGGTATTCCCGACCGAAGGCGGCGCTGCTCTTCAGCGATCGCTTTCCGTTGAGCTAGGCGCGAATGCAGTTCATTCTCCTTCTGTCGTTGTTTCACACCAGCTCGACAAATCGGCTCGTGACCACATTGTTTCTCAGGAGCAATGTGTTGTAGACACCACGGGCAAAGCCAGTAGTCTTCTGGTACAGTCTGCATGCTTGAGGTGGTTTTTGAAGGTTTTTTAACTGTGTTTAGTTGTTTAGCCAATCGACGGCGTTCTCTGCGCAACCGGCGATATTTCTTGCGTCCAACCTAAAGGTAAAGTGGACAAATGCAATGGTGCATGAATGATCACATCCGTCTTGGCTCAAAAACAGATGAAGCGAAAAAGCTGTGCCGCGTGACAAGTATATATGGACGCGCAAAGAAGAGTGGTCAAAAAAGCAAGCACATCATCTTCACCGTATGTTTGATTAAACGCGACGTGTCCAGAGGCCAGCGACGGAAAATAACTCACCGCAGCTAAAATCAGTTAGACACGCCGAGACTCGATGGACGCCTTATCCTGTCGCACCGTTTTCCGGTTGGGTAATTAAATACCATGCTATCTAGCCAAAATTAAGAACACCAACAACGTCTTGGTACCATACATCGAGTGTGGAAAGAGCAAAATTAATATAAGCAGATTCGCCAAGACACGTTGCGGTGATCCTCAGAGCTAAGAATGATGAGTAAAACGGCGAAAGCAGTAGTAAATGGAAAATACAAATGTAACATAAGCTACGGCAAACCTAAAGTTTCGACTAAGAGTACCAAGCAAATGTCACGTTACTTTGAACAATGAACAATGAATTTATACGGGTTAAGAAGCGTTGCTTTACAAGCCCCGTTGGATAGTTTGTGGGGAAATCAACATAATAATTATGATGAAAAGGATAGTAAAATAGTTAATACTTTAGATACGAGAATAAGGACTTATCGTTTGCTTCGCCGCAGTCCTGCGATCCCCTTAGATTCACAACACCCACAGTTAACAACAAATAATTCCAGGGTAAACTCCAGGTGTAGAATGGAGACATAGTGTTAAGTAACGAAGTGTAAGTGGATGAGTGCATCGTCCAACCGTCTTTTAAATATTGTTAGTGTCGGTGCAGAGACGACCGATTCTGGGAGAGCATTCCACGGGTGACAGACACGGATGGAAAAGAAATTTCTGCGACACTCCAGACGACTGTATTGTTCTGCGAGTTTTAATGAGTGGCCCCTCAGGTTTGTATTGCTGCTGAGTTGCAGTAAAGGGCGGCACACATGATGTGGGTCTCGCAGAATCAAGTATGTCATAATCAGGTCGCCTCGTAGCCTGCGATAGCTTCCACTGAACAATCCCAGTCGTCGCAGCCTCTCCTGGTAGGACAGATTGTGCATTCCAGTTACGTTCTTAGATGCCCGGCGTTGAGGCTGCTCCAGTGCATTAAGGTCGTGTTTCAGCCATGGATGCCAGGCTTGAATTGCGTATTCGACATGGGGGCGAACATACGCACTGAGCATTTGTCGAAATATGGAGCTGTTTATTTGTCCAAACGCCCGCCTCAACAGCCCAACGTGTTGATTCCCGGTCTTGGAGGCCTTTTCCGATTGCCTGGAGCAACCCAAGTCATCTTGAACCAGGACACCCAAGTCACGTTCGAGAGTTGATTGTTGCAGTACATCCGTTCCCAGTCGGTATGAGTAGCTGCCCTGATGTCGGATGGAAAGCACCTTGCATTTACTGACGTTGAAATGCAATAAGTTTTGCATCGACCATTGATACACTGTATCTAAGTCACTTTGGAGCACATGTTGGTCGGCGTTCGCCTGGATCCTGCGCCAGATCTTGATATCGTCGGCGAACATTAGGAAGTTTGAAGCGATTCCCTGTGCAAGGTCATTAATAAACACCAGAAACAAACGTGGACCTAGAACCGAGCCTTGCGGCACACCACACTCGACTTGTATGGGGTCCGATAAAGAGCTCCGAACTCTGACCACTAATTGCCTTTGAAATAGAAAGTTAGCGATCCAGCTTAAAAGAGGGTCTCCGATCCCGTAATACTGCAGCTTGGATAGTAGTATCCGATGGTCTAGACGATCGAAAGCCTTGGAAAAATCCAGGTATATCACATCAACACCTTCTCCCGCGTCGGCTGCCTCGGTCCAACTACTGCGTGCAATGAGTAAATTAGTTGTACATGACCGCTGTCGACGGAAACCGTGCTGTTCAGGAGTGATGAGGTTGCAGTTCTCCAGATAGCACACCAGTGCATCGGCAATTATGGATTCCATGACCTTGGAGAGTATAGGAAGAAGGGTTACTGGGCGGTAGTTGGAGGGATCAGATCTGCTTCCACCTTTGTGAATCGGGCTTATTATTCCAAGCTTCCACATGGCGGGAACTTGGTTCTGGTCTAAGCAGTGCTGGAAAAACTGAGCTAAATGTCCTGCCAGTTGGTTTGCTGCTACTCCCAATGCCTCAGAACGAATGGCGTCGACACCCGGCGAGCTGTGTTTGCGTAGAGAGGTCAGCTTTTGCAATACAGCCTCTGCGGTAAAATTGATGTGGGTTAGTCCTGGTGAGCAGAAGACAAAGCTTGGGAGATCGCTTGGTGGCAAGACCCTTTGAAACGTGGGGGCGTATTGCATCTGCAGCGCGTTTGCAGCTTCCATAGACGTTCTTGTTGGGCCATCAGCCGTCTTGAGTGGAGGAAATCCTTGCCTCACCTTTCGTAGGCTATTAACGTGCTTGTACAGCAGTTTGTGGTTAGCACTGAAGGTTTTTGCGATGTTCTGCTGATAGGCGGCTTTGTCTTCTCTTAACAGTTGAGTGCAGTGGTTACGTTGGGCTACGTAGTTGTCCCACGTTTCTGGTGCTGGAGCTTCTCTGTACACTCGCCATGCTGCATTGCGTACTGTCATCCATTTTCGGGTTCTGCTCCTAACGAAAGAAACGGATTTGCACTTATTGCAAGCTTTTATCTCTGAAGCCTGTGCAATCAGCTGACTGAATGTGTTGACGAACTCGAGCCAGGCGAGTTCTGGGGATTCTTCTTCGAGGAAAGACCATGTTGTGGCGCTGACTAGCTGGGCGAGTCGGTCGTAACTTGTGATGGTTCGCACAGTCTCATCTTTATCATTCCGATATTCTGCATAGCAGACGAAGTTGAAACTGATGACTGCGTGATCACTGCGACCCAACGGGCAGTCTAAAACCAACGCATCAATCATATGCTCTTCGTTGGTAAGCACAAGATCCAACACAGATGGCCTGTTACCAGTTCTGAACCGAGTGGGCAAAGTGATGTGGTTGTAAAGAGGAGCAGTAGTTACTAGATCTTGTAAATCGATTTTGAATTGTTCGCCGGTTGTGGCAGGGGCTTCTAAACAATGTACGTTGAAATCACCCATGATAAGAATGTGAGTGTACTTTGGTTGTAAACTGCACCTTAAAGCAGCCATTAGGTGGTAGTCGGTTTCGGGTGTTGAGTTAGGGGCGCGGTACACCAAGATAATAAGGCAAGCGTCCCTACCTTTTAACTGCAACCGGCACCAAAGAGAGTCGGGGAACTGCGAATCTGAATCCTCCACGGCTTCGCACTGTAAGTCGTTTCGGTAGTACAGGATTACCCCTCCTCCTTTTGTGAGCCTATCGTTCCGGATCAGCGACATGCCGGGTAGCGACACTTCAGCGTCCGTCATTCCCGTGTGCAACCATGTCTCGGTGATACCAATGACATCATACGAGCCGGAAGCTTGGCGATCTTTCAGTTCAGCCAGTTTGTTAGAAAGTCCCTGAGCATTTGTATACAAGCAGGCCAGTTTCTCGGTCTCTAGGAGCCCGCAGAGAGGTGAAGCTGTCAAGTGTGGGAGAATGCCGACCGATGGGAGGTCGGCAGTTATTCGTTTTTTTGATGGGTCAATGATACCTCGTTTGCAACTTGATTCGGCCAAGGTGCGTCCCAGCCTTCGTTTAAACCTACTTCAGAGTCAATCAAAGCAGCAGTCAAGTTACACTTCTGTACATCCGTCGGTATGCTTGCTGCTTCAGTTGCTTTAATACTTGAGCTGTGCGAATTGTTTGCGACCTTTAACCGAATTTCGGAAGGAAGATGTTTCCGATTTCTTCGCCATCGATCCAAAACATCCTTTGCTTGTTGCTCTGACTGAACCACAAGTTTTAGGATTCTAGGGCCACATCCTCTATAATTCGATGAGAGAGGTATCCTAGTGAGTGATAGTGCCACAACATCATCCAAAGAAAGTGTTTCACGAATGAACCGCCACTGTTCTAAATCGTGCTTTCCGGTATCTTGAACATGGTTAGAAGGATGTTCTGGCACTCCATGTATGAAGACTGTGTTTAGGCGGTCTTGCTTGCTGTGCCCCTCTTCGGTGTTTCTTTTTGATTGTCGCGCGCTCCAAGGGACATCAGGATAGATACGTATCGCACAGGATTCGTGTTTTAGCGCGCTTGCGGAGAGCAAAACATTTTCCACGTCGGTTGAGGATTCTAGGGTTACTCGAATAAGTCTGGGTTCACCATAGTGTGGCGAGTTCGGATGACGAGTAATTCGTAACAAGTTTACGGGCTTGGCTTTGATACTCATCTGCATACACAATGAGTTCCATTGGTCTTGGTCGTCTGATAACTTGTCCCGCAATGTGATGGCGGTAGATTCAGGAACATTTGAGCATACAACAGTCCGGGCACTGTTGTTGGATCCCTTTTTAATCGATCTACAAGGTATGGTACTCATTTGTCTTGACTTGTTGATAAGTGATTGTTTGCTGTTTTTCTCTCCATTTGCGTTAACGGTGTTTACAATGGAAGAGGACGCAACGGCGGCCTCTCGGTGGACCCTAGCAGCAATCTCTGCATATGTAACCGATGTTCTGGGAGGCTTAGTCTCGACAAGAGATATTTGAGCTACAGGTACCAAGGGTTGGTGTTTGGCTGCTCCATCCTTGTTAATACTAGATGTCAGGTCTAGTGGAATTTGCTTAACCAGACGTTTTGAATGGTGCCTGATTTTCTTTGCTGTGAGTACTGCTTGATTCACGTAGGTACAGTCTGTTTTCGCCCGGCGTTCTACCATAGTTGGAGAAGACAACGGAGATGGAGACATGGCTGATTGCGGTGCAGGCGAAGCGATTTGTTCAGCATTCCGTTGCGTAGCAGCCGCTACGCTTCTGTGGTCCATACTCGCTCCCATTGAAGTAATCTCATTGTTTATCCTCTGCTCTGCTTCTGCGATTAACCGGTCGCATTTCTCAGCTAGGATAAGCAAGCACTTAACGAGGGGGATGGTGGAACACGCAGTACAGAACCAAAATGCATCTTGGGAGCTATTTCGCTGCCGTAACTGTTGTTGGGACACATTTGCACATTTCGTATGGTACCATGCTAAACAGTGCGAACAAGCCAGACCGATTTTTACTACCCGATGACATTCTCCTAACGCGCAAATGCCTTTCGATGGGAGTCTCTTCGGTTTTGCCTTTCTGCCATTCAATTCGGTCTCGTTACCTGACCCAGTGGGTTGGTTAGCGTTCTGTACTTTTACAGCTTTGCGAGCGGCGCACATCAGTCAGGCGAGCGTGGTGGTTGCAAGGTCAAATGAGCGGTCGGCGTGGTCGCGCGGTCCGTGTGATGGGTAATGCAGCCGCACTGGCTGACAAGGTCACAAGGAATGGCGAGTGACTGGAACCTGAACAGAGCGCTGAACAAAGATTGACAGATCACAGATTCTTTCACAGCTGTGTTGAGAAACACTGGATCGGAGTAAGCTTAGGCTTTTCGGCCTGCCTCGAGAATTCTGTATCGAATGGTGTCACACAGAATGGCAATCGGCTCAATACGATTGAGTTAAACGCTTGCGCTTAATCACAGATGCCAGTGAAAAACGCTTATTGATGGCACAGCTTCTAATCGTAGAAGATATTTCCACGTATGATGGATCACTGTGTAGAGCTGGTAAATCCGGTTCGAATGAGCGTACAGTGACCACGCTGCGAGAAGATGGAGAGAGGATAGAGGGAAATAATCCAAATGAACCGGTAGCACGCACGTCACGCGTGTGTGAGGATGACCTT
>CALYDF020008123.1:0-11937 GCA_944474145.2 Dicrocoelium dendriticum | reverse complement strand
AATTGTATGCATATTTTTGTTATTTAATTATACCGTACCTATGTATGATAATAGGAATGCGCAAATGAAAAAAATATATATATATATACTTAACTATGTATCCTTAGACAAAATGTAAATATATAAAAGCATGTATATATATATAACTCCATGCTAACACATATACATTGTAGCGCCCTAAAAGATAATTGCTACCTTTCAGGCATAATTTAATTGTTGACCGATTCTACATTACTCCTTGTCATAATCTTCCTTACAACTGGCTCGTCACTCAACAGCCTTGTAAGCTCTTGCGCTCACTTGTCCGCTCCTGCCTCGCTTCATCCGTCTGCTTCCTATTGTAGCCCATCGAATACAATCCGCTGTGTCCGACTCCCATTGCCTTCTGATATCCGCGCTTACTTTCGCGCACCGTCTCGGACTAGTATAAACTAGTCCTGCAACATATATTTAAACCTGTTTTATTAATAAAATGAATATGGATGTTTTCAATTATGACTTACATTGGGAAATGTGATAACGCATTCCTCGATCGGTAACTGCGGGTATTCCCTATGTATGGAGGCCTCTTTCTTCCTTGGAATGTCAGCGCTGGTAATCATCATGGAGCACAATAACATGTCATGGGCATGATTGTCGCTACCTCCACTTGCGAACTGCAATGTAGACATGTATACTGAGTTCAGCTGGGCATCATGTACTGAAGCTTATCCAAAAGCTAATGAGCAGGTAAGTAAACATGTATATTACGTAAGCGTAAATGTGCGCACGGTGACAACCTTGAAGAACACTGAATAGTTAAATGCGCAATAATTTGTAGGACAATGTACGCTCATTGTTTAACGGAGCGAATTGTCCAAATAGCATAGCTAGGCTTATTAGTACACGCATGAACGCGGTGTGGTGAATTTTTATGGGGTAAAAATGAGGCGTTGCAACAAAACGGGTAAGTTACAGAAGTTACCACGTGGGTGGATATTAATTTCGCGTTGCTGAATCAAGGGCGTAGGAAGCGTTGCGCATGACGAGCAACGTACACAGCAAAGCGAGACTAATGCATTACTGGGACGGTCTTTTGGTAGTGAGAGCAGACAATAAAAACAACTGGCACTATTGTCGTCTGCGTTGGGATTGTTCGAATTCTCACAACTTGCAAAGCGACAATGCTAAAAAATGAAAGTTGTTTTTCGTTCACGACATGGAATGGCTATGCTTAAGAACCGGAAGTGTAATAGAGCCGTAAAGAAGGTGGTGTACGATTAAGGACCATCCGCGGAACTGGCCGCCAAGGAATGCGGGCCATGCGTAGTAAGCGTATGTAATTACCACAGATGTGGCATGACTGTCGGCACTGAAACGGCCTCCCTTTGTTACCATACCAGCATGTCTATTGCACGGCGAATTATTATAGATAGCATAACAGAGGAAGCATGCTCGTAGAATAAGGGTAGCCATTTAGACATCACTAGCGTAAGCTTATGTATGTGCAACGGAGGAACATTTATATTGCAGGTAGCTCTACCAACCTACATGAACGGTGGTTACTTAGTCCATGTATGTCCCAAGCCACTGGCTTCAGTATTACCACTAGGTAAGGTTCAAATATTGTCTCCACATGCCTTGAATACATAATCGTGGTCATCCTATATTTGTCTTATAGTATCTGCTTCATTATGGGGACAAGGGTATGGTATATGTTTAGATGCACAGACTTTGGCGACCGGCGTTTATTGAGCCCAGGTTGACGGTGCAGGGGTTTCATCAGTACAGTTGCTAATGAAGCACACTTTGAACGTCACACGGCTCCATGAGCATCGTTTTCTGTGCCCATATAAGTGCTTTGGCAGGTGCACCAACACCACTACTATGGAAGTAGCAAACTTTGCATGCATAGGCAATGCTGACGGGTCTATATAGGTCCTACACCAGCGTCATAAAAATGGCTACTGTCAAAGTATGCACCATAGATATTGCGCGCCTCCAACAGGAATATTGATTAAGAGAATAGACGTGCCATAGCGGACGTCACCACCACTACGATGGAAGCCGCTGACTTGGGTTAAAATGGTGCTTGAAGAATCATGGACGGAATGTGTGTTATAAACGATATGGATGCAAGGTTTACGCGTGTGACACGGAAATTCATGTTGCGGATCATGGAATGCGCATTGTTCACATTCCTTTGGCTGCATAATCTCTGGAATATGGCATGAAATGCAACGCGGACGTCTGTACCGACTCAAAATATTCACAACATAAGGGGGAGCTGTTTCTGCGCTTTTAACCCACAACGCGCAAGCACTGAGGAACGGTGTATGGTAAATGGTGCGACGAACAGACATGGAAAAGAAATGTGTCCGTTTCACCCAAAGTTAACCTACGGAGGCAAGTTACACGGATGTTGCGTAAATGCGGGCAGTTCGGCTGCGTATGTGGCAACATAAATGTTCACTGGGTGAGTATTTAAAAAAGAAAACGCGATGGGATTGGTGAGAAGCACAAGAGCCGGTAATATAGGTACGATGCGCAAGAGCAAGCATGTTGAAAACAACTGCAACCGGTATGTAATACTGTGACTGTTTTCTCGTGAACGTCAGGAAGACCCTTAGATCCGAAGGCAAATATTGTTGTGTAATTGTTTAGCGTTGCAACCCATGATAACAACAGCAATGAAACCGGCTAGTACATCGCGGGCAGGGAGGGCGAGTTGATATGGTAAGCAACCTGCAACATGATACGAACGTAGGTATTCTGGTTGACGATTACGGACCCACCCACTGAACCAACCACCATCGGCCTGGGATTCTAACCAATCTGTTTTGTGCTGCATAATTTGGTGAGGGTGGTATGGTACGCCATGCTAAGAAAGGACTATGTCGCTTATTGATGTTGGAAGTTGTATAATGAAGTGGTTCATGAGGATTTAGTGTGTGGTTATTTAAAAGTTTGTGGATTTTAACACTGCGGTTGTTGTTCAAGTAGATAACGAAGGGCTGTTAGGAACCGTGGCGCTCCGTTGGAAGCTGTCATCATGGTGGACGGGGACCGTTTGACGACAGGTCGGCGGTGAAATTTAAATTTTTGTGGTGGCAACTGGTACATCTGTTTTGACTTTAATAAATGGCCTTCATAATACTAAGGATAGATAGCATTAATAATGTAAATCGTTTAATAGTAAAACATGGGGTATCTTGTGTAAACATTTTACTGAGGTAAAGTGGTTAAAGTGAGTAAGGTCGTAATGGTGGCGGAAAATCAAGGGATGGGAATGCGCTGAAAAATCGTTTAAGAAATGTAGCATTATTTTTGCTTGGGTAATGCTTTTAATTGTTGCATGTAATGATACAGAAACTGTCTGTGTATTATAAGCGGAAATGACTTTTTACAATGCAGCAGGTGGAATTGTGAGAAATCTACACGGACGGTTAATTGCAAGGATGTTGCACATGGACGACTTGAAATGCAACATTTTAAGGCAATTTATTTATTTTGTGTGATGCTAATGAACGGAGATGCGTAAATAATAAGTGTGGAACTTACGGATTATGCCTTGAAGATAACCTGGAAGTAAATGTGATGTCGTGAATCTGCAGAAATAAGAAAGAAATAACTGTTATGACAAAGGCATGACTATGTGCATGGTTTATAACATACGGAATAACACGCATAGATGTGATAAGGGATAATGGCTGATTAACATCTATTACTGTATGGTTGCGCCTATAAATGGGTAATGTTAAATGAGGATGCACGGAATAGGGTTTGTTGTTTGTGCCAGTGAAGATGAATATTTGCAAGTGTTAAAGTTATTTATGTATGTATACGTGTTTGCGAAGCTCTATGCAAATAAGAAAAAGTTGTTATGTGCTCAGATGCCAAAGTAAATAGGTAAGCGGAATATGAGAAGGCGTACATGTAAGCCATATATGGTTGGCGGCATCCGGTTTCGGATTTGCCTGTCACTGTGCCCAGACACAGGACGCCTGCGCCTACAGAGGGACCATGGATGGCTTGCGCTGCACCACCCACAGCTCCAACCACACACCCCATATCCAGTGTAAACCCGAAGGAATAAGACCGGGAGGCATGTGGATGGGAGCCACGTTTCATCAGCGGAGCCGGCCCACACTCCTTCACAGGCAAACACAAACACGTTGTATTTGGGAAATCAAGCGCACACAAGGCGGTGGCTGGACCGTAGTTCGCTCCACACTGAGTGTATGGAATCACTCTTTGAGCCTAGCACAACCACGAGGACCGTGCACCCCGTCCCCTCCAGCAACGACCAACTGTCTCCTAAAGCCAGTATGGACGAGGTAGTGGGCAATACATAGCTATGCACCTTGTCAACATGCACCTCAAGCGCAGCCACACTGGGGATATCAAGCAACAGCCAATCGTCTGGAACGACAAGATGAAATAAAACAAATCCAATAATGCATACAGATACGGTGGCATAACGCTAAGCTAAATAAGCATTTGAAGTAAGTTGGTTAGCAACGAATCCGCGATAAGGAAAAAGTGCCCACGAGTTGCTTAAAAATGCTACCAAACGCAACAAACTTACCGAAGATAAGCGCAGGTACTTAAATAAATAAATAAATAAATGGTATATTCTCTGTAAAACGAGACACACCTCTAAAGGCATGATCAAATATGCATACAGGCATGGCTTCTTTGGAATAGTAAAATATTTCGTTTTAATTAAAGGAATAAACGGAAAGATATAGTCCATATGAGCGAGCATATTGTCAGGTAATAGTCAGATCAAGGACCATGATGGCGCTGTGGCGCGCAAAATGCTGCTGCTTCAAGATACCTGTGGGGGGTAAATTTGCCATGTAGTGATCCATGAGCACAGGAGCCCAAACAAGGTTTAGTGCAATCAATGACCATTACGAAGCCGGGATGATCTGTACTCCATTAAAGCATTCTTCATAGTAAAATCAGTTGCACAGGTTGGAGGTAGAAGGCTGAGGACTGCGTCAGTGTGAAATTTATAGCTGTGACTTTATTTTGTGGCGAGTCACATCCGCCACGTTGCAGTGTTGTTAAGCGGACATTTGTGGCTTTTTATAGGGAGAACGCTTGCCAGGCGAAAACCCACCACTTCCTGGAACACTGTCGTAACTTCCGTTGAACTGTAGTGCTAGTCAGCTATGCATCGTATAGACCGATTTTGCACTCTATTATTCGCAGTCGGTTGAAAGCCAAAATTCTTCCTTCGTTGGCCAAATGGCTTAGTAATGATCCGGCAGTAGTCGTTGAAGCCAGTCAATGATGTAAAAGAGTCGCAGAGTCGAATAATAATGATGCAGGTGAGTAAACACATTGTTAATAGAGGCCGGCTTTTTCTATTATATTGTCCGGCTCACAACCCGTGTCCGGCTATCCATGCTGGACTTGTCATAGGGACGGTGAGTGCAGTTGTTTCTTGTGTCTGAATATGTCCATAACAGGAAAAAATGCTATTCTCCGCAAAGTGGACTAGTAATTCCTTCAAATGTAAGTGTAATTGTCTCCATGGCCAAGTGAAAACTCCATGAAAGATCATCGGAAAAGCCGCTTATACGCGCGCAAAGCTGTCCGTGAAATGACATCAGAAAAGCTCCAGGTGACTGGAGAATCGGAATGTTTGAGGCGGTGAAGGTAATCACGCCAGAATTGTCTGTCTTCGGTTGTGGAACAGTGGATCCATGCAAATATATTATTCCAGGTGAGTAAATTGTTCTACTGTGAGTACGAGGCGAGCTAAACCCATTTGTTTAGAGCCCGTTGTGGTAGCTTCTCCAGAATGGCGGAAAGAGCTCCATTTGGAACGATGTGTGGGTTCTTCATCTCCCGGAGAAAAGATCAGGCGTTCAAACCATCTGGCTATTGAGAGTGGGTCGATCAGTCCCAGCGGATAAACCTTCTTGTTTTGGCGGATGTAACTGGAAATCTCGGGAGAAAACGGGAAACGGACAAGAGGCAGCAAAACAGCAATAAATCATGAGACACAAACGCAGACTGGTGGCGAGCAACGGTGCCTATGGTACGTTATAACTTATGTAATCTTTTTAATATACATGATTTGCAAGCGCGTTCTTTACATCACGTCGCTGGTGTGACTCAGACTACAACTACTAGGTCGGAAGAAGGATCTGCACGCGCAGGGTCAAGGGACGGAAGTATAACAAAGCAAGTTGACAAAGTTAAGTGAGTAATACGATTGTTATAGAAACAGGTAAACCAATGATGATGACAGCAGTCCGAATGCGAGCGGCCTCTTAGGTGAAACTAAGGATAACTAGGTTGAGACCGAATGCGCGAGCAACATAGGTAAAGCAACGTTCCAAGAAGAAAAGTAAATTTAAAGAATCAGCTATCAGCGGATGAATGCAAACGGCAGTGCGAAGCGTAACGCGTGAGAGTAATTAGGAGACGATAGTCAGGATGAAAAAGGTTTACTACTAATGTGTGGTGAAGCCAAGGACGCTCTCGTGCGAAGTATGAATCGTTCAATTCTGAAAAGTCGCCGGTAATATCCCGGTAGTCTGAGAGAACTCTGAGAGCCGGAGACCGAACAGACGAGACTTGAATAGTCGACACATCCGGAGGCCTCGTAGTAGTCTCAGAGAATTTCACTGATCAGATGATGACAAAGAAGGGCATGGCACTAAGCGTCGGTCGTCCGATTGAAGGTTTGAGGGTACAGGTTACTGATGGAAGTGTCTATATTAATAAAGGGTAAACAAGTCTACCCGGCTGTCAATGTAAGCAAGACATAGTTTTGAGTCTACAGAGCTTAGATCGGTATATCTTGCTCGTCTGGAAAAGGTCAAAGGAGCATACCGGTCAGATGGGACTAGGTTATTTCAGGGCACTGAGAGTTGGCAGTCCGATTAGAGAAAAAATGATAGTAGCGAGCGCCATAAGGAGAGGAGACGGTCCGGATAGAGAGAGGGTTTACTTATGAGGTGTGGAAAAGTCCATGGGGTTTGCGAGGTAATGGGGAGAGAGCGTTCGGTCTTCTCTTCAAATGCCGGTAACGTCATAGCAGTCTGGGTGAATTCGGAGAGCAGGGGGCCGATCAGTAATGTAAGCAACGTGGCCAGTTAATAGAACATTATTCAGGTAGGCAGAACAAACCAAAGAAAGTGGAATGAAATTTAGCCAGCTTAAAAGGACCTAGTTTAAGTGTAAGTTGGTTTAGCCCAACTGCGGTGAAGAAGCATCAAGAATGCAACATCAGTCCCAGCATGGGGCAGTAAGCCTATATATATATATATATATATGTACGAAAATAAATGTATATTTATGTATATATTTATGCATATTTATGGAGAAGAAAGTAAATGTATGTATGTATATATTTATATGGCTGATGTGGCGGGAGAGCCTATGGTGCGCTGAGGCTGGTGGTGGCTAGATCCTGACAGATGGTCTACCCACTGCTGCTACTGCTGCGCCATAGTCTCATGTCCTGGGCGCCTCCACGTGGCGACCGCTGGGTGGGAGTTGGGTTTCGCCCTTCTCCCTGCTAAGATCCAGGACACCAAATCCGCATGAGTCAGTAACTGACCATATGCTAGACCCGCTGCCTTTCGGGTGTTCATTTAATCGAAGGCTTTGGCTTGAGGAACCGAGTCGTTCTCCTGTCAGGATTGGGCGCCCTGGCAGTATCCTAGTCCATCCTCTCCGGAGGTTAGGAAGTGGTCGATGGCCCACTTCCCGTAAAACCTAGCCATGGGAGACAACAGGTTTACGGGTTATATTCTCAATGCTCGATTGTCGTAGAGCACGAGTGCCACGCATTGTCTCTGACGGTGGGAGGACACTTCCGGGTGTTCAATGGTTTGCTACTGCCCGCCTCAAGCCAGGGCACCCCCCGGGTCAAATTGGTGCAAACCCGCCAAAACCCCCTGCGTCTGGCCGTGGTCGCAGGTGCGTATCCAATTACGGTCGCAAAACATATGATAATTGTTCCAGAACCTCAAAGGCTGCGTGTGACGGCCGTCAAGCAGATCCCAATCTGTCTCTGCAATCACATTCCCGAGCTGGATCTGCTCTCCACTGCCTTGTGGGTCAGGCTATTGAGCCAAAGGCTCCGGCGGAGTCCCTCAAGCAAACCTCCCAACCCCCCACTGCCTTGTGGGTCAGGCTATTGAGCCAAAGGCTCCGGGTGGAGTCCCTCAAGCAAACCTCCAAACCACCCACTGCCTTGTGGGTCAGGCTATTGAGCCAAAGGCTCCGGGTGGAGTCCCTCAAGCAAACCTCCGAAGCACAACGACCACCTCGCGTGCGATTGCCCACCAATGCAATCGTATGCCTGCGCGCAAAGCACTCAGCATCGGGTGCTGGAACGTGCGCACACTACTGGACCGGAACTCCAGCGAGCGCCCGGAGCGACGCACTGCACTGGTCGCAATGGAGCTGGCGCGCTACCACATCGATATTGCGGCGCTCAGGTGAAACTCGGCTCGCTGAGCAAGGTAAGTTACATGAAGCAGGTGCTGGCTACACATTCTACTGGGTGGGGCAACGCCGCCTCAGCACCACGTGAACATGGGGTCGATTTGCAATATCCGACTCGCCTGAATGGCCAGCTGGTGGGTGAACCAACGGGCATCAGCGCGCGACTGATGACTGTTCGCCTACGACTCGGATGAGGTAAGCTTGCTACCTTTTATAAGCACGTACGGTCCGACATGTGTTATCCTGATGACACGCGTGATCAGTTCTACACTGAGCTATCCTCCGTGATACGGTCTGGGCCGAGGAGCGACCGACTATTTCTGCTGGGTGATTTCAACGCGCGCGTTGGGCGTGATGCATCAGCGTGGACAGATGTTATCGGTGCGCATGGCCTTGGTTTATCGAATGCGAGCGGTGACAGGCTGCTCTCACTGGTGTGCCACTCACGGCCTGACGATCACGAACCTCGGTTTGCACTGAGTGCGAGTGATATAGCAACTTGGACGCACCCACGGAGTGGTCACGCTCACCTGCTCGACTATGTCATCGTACGTCAGCGTGATATGCGTGAAGTGCGCATGACACGTGTACTGCGTGGAGCTGAGTGTGGCACTGATCACAAATTGGTTCGGACCAAACTGTACATATATTTTCGTAAATCGATGTATTGCACTCCCGCCGTGAATCGGCGTAAATTTAACATTCTCTCCCTCGGTACTGTGGCGAAACGTACTGAGCTGGAGAAGGCGATGGCTGCACGCCTGTGTGGTGATGTGGACTGTATAGCCACAGTGGGCGACCTGTGGCACCACATTCGCGACCAGGTGACAGCTGCTGCCGAGGAGACCATCGGGCGCGCAAACTGTAAGCGGCCTGATTGGTTTGATGACAACAATGTGACGATTGGCGCATTGGTGTCAGAGAAGAATGCAGCATTTGCTGCACATGTGGCAGACCCCAGTGACTTGGGGAAGAGTAGTCAGTTTCGCAAACTTCGACGGCGACTGACCCGAGAGTTCCGCCGCATTAAAAATGCGTGGTGGACGGAGAAGCGAAACAGTTGGAATGCTACGCCGAACGCCGCCAACACAAGGAATTCTTTGACTCCTTGAAGGCGGTGTATGGACCGAGATTGGAGCCGCTGAGGACACTGATCGATGGTAGTTCAGGCGCTACCTGCACCCAGACTGCAGACATAATGCAGGTCTGGCGGAAACACTTTGACTGTCTCTTGAACAACCGTTCAGAGATCGACTGGCCTACATTGAACTGCCTGAAGCAGCACGATGTGAAGGCGGATCTGGCGGATACGCCGACACTGGATGAGACGCAGAGAGCACTTGCTCAGCTGCGAAACGGCAAGTGTGCCGGAGGTGACGGGATCCCACCTGAAGTATTGAAACACGGTGGACCCGCGTTGTTGACTGCGCTGCACCACTTGGTGCAACGCGTGTGGATTGAGGAGGAGGTGCCTCCTGAGCTGAAGGATGCCCTTGTGCTACCACTGTACAAGGGCAAAGGTAGCAAGCAATGTTGCACGAATTATCGTGGCATCAACTTGCTGAGTTGTGTGGGCAAGGTGATTGCCCGAATCCTGCTCAATCGCCTCGTGAGTCAGGTTGTGGAACCAACGTGGCGGAAGAGCAATGTGGATTCCGTTCGGGTCGCAGCACTATAGATATGGTGTTTGCGGCTCGTCAGTTGCAAGAGAAGTGCAGAGAACGACACCAGCCATTGTACTCGCTTTTTGTTGATTTCACCAAGGCATTTGATACGGTGAACCGCGAGGCACTGTGGCTGGTGTTGGGTAAGTTTGGTTGCCCGCGTAAGTTTGTAAGTTTAATTGAATGTCTGCACAGTGGTATGCGAGCGAGGGTGCAGCTGAGTGGAGAGACCTCGGATGACTTTGCAGTTGTCTCTGGTGTGAAGCAAGGCTGTGTCTTAGCTCCTGCCCTGTTTAATACATATCTTCATGCAATGTTGTCTTGTGCTTTTGATGCGGCTTGTGTTTACGGTGTTCGTGTGGAGCACTGTATTGATGGTGGGTTGCTGAACATCCGTCGTTTCGGTGCGAGAACTCTAGTCTGTGAGACAACTATCCGTATGTTGCTGTTTGCTGACGACTGTGCGTTGTTTTCACACAGCGCGGATGAGTTGCAGCACATGACTAGTGCTCTGGCTTCGACAGCGGCCAAATTCGGGCTCACCATCAACACAAGCAAAACTGTCTGTCTCTTTCAGCCTTCACCGGAGGTGCAATCTTCAATATTGCCGCGAATCAGCATTGGTGCTGAAGTATTGGAAACCACCTCCCGTTTCAGCTACCTTGGGAGTGTGATGTCGACTGATCAGCAGCTACACGTTGAGTTGCGTATTCGCGTGTCGAAGGCGGCAGCGGCATTCGGGAAGCTTGAGTACCGAGTGTGGAACAACCATCAGCTTACCATTGGCACGAAGCTGATGGTGTACAAATCCATGGTACTGTCCGTTCTTCTATACGGCAGTGAAACGTGGACGATGTACCGTCGGGATGTGCGATATCTCGAGCGGTTCCATCAGCAGTGTCTGCGACGAATTTTGCGGATCGGCTGGGGCGCCAGAGTTGCAGACACGGAAGTGTTTGCGCCGAAGTGGGATGTATGCAGTGGACTGCATACTTTTACTGCGACACCTGAGATGGCTCGGTCATGTGAGCCGTATGGATTCGGCGCGGATACCGAAACAACTTTTATACGGTCAGCTGAGTATTGGGAAGCGGCACTGTGGGAAACCAAAGTTACGTTACCAGGACATGATTAAAGTGAGCCTCACACGTTCTAATCTTGATTGCAGATCATGGGAATCGAAGGCGGTTGATCGTGGTGCATGGCGCGATCTAATCACGAAGGCAGTTGCTGAAGTGCGGGAGAAAGCCCTCATGCATGCAGAGAAGAAGCGGCAAGTGCGGAAGCGGCAAGCACCGATGAATTGTACTCCATCGACATCGAGCGCATGGTGCTGTAGAACATGCGGTCGCGAGTGCCTTAGTCAGGCAGGCCTAGTGAGCCATGAGAGAGGTCACTCGGGACCACTGCCGAAGCGACGACGGGTCCCGCAGTGAACGTAGGCAGCACCGGCGCAGCGTTTGTAGGCACGCTGAATTCGATTTACTAACCGCATGCTTGCATGCTAAGTCTCTTTATTTCAGGTGGTGGGTTTTCGGTTCTCTCCTAATGCCTTTCTTTCTCATATAAATGTCTAGTGGGCCATGAGCTAGGCCATTTGGGGCCACTACAGAAGCGACGACGGGTCCTGCAGAGAATTACGGCGAGCCGGCGCAGCGTTTGTAGGCACGCTGAATTCGATTTACTAACCGCGTGCTTGCATGCTAAGTCTCTTTATTTCAGGTGGTGGGTTTACAGTTTATACCTTAATGCTTTTCTTTCTCATATAAATATCTCCCTGTACTCTATTCCATTAACTTGCACACATCGCCTAAGC
>CALYDF020008122.1:0-11945 GCA_944474145.2 Dicrocoelium dendriticum | reverse complement strand
TATCTTCGGAATGGACATATTGCATATGCTAAGTTTCAAGACGAAGCCTGTAGCCTAAATGTACAAAATGGCCGAAAATCCTGCTCCTTGCTCCTCCAGTGAGTTGTATCCAACGGCCATCCCCATCCACTATAAACGAAACATAGTTTGTGGCCAAATCTGAAGCAGACGACGAATGTTAAGCATTTTAATGACTACCAGGTTTATCGCCTAAGCAGTTATCATAATTTATTAACTGTATACAGTAAAGTACATGCTAATATCAAATTTCTGCAAGCGCATTACATTGTCCAGCTTGGTATTCTAGACTCTGGAAAGCTCTCCTTTTTGAAGTATATTTGAGTAGAGGTGCATTAAGATGAAGCATTTTTATATCATGACAGAAGTATTCATTATAAGGCTGCTTTAGTAGGTTGTAAGCTTATTCGCGTATGCTGCGCGACCTCATTTTAAAAAGGATTGCTATGTATACAGAGCAGATCAACTTACAGACGACACTAAACTATTAAACAAAACCTTTTTGGATTATTCATGTCTGCGATACTTATCAAAATTCACAAGACTTAGAGGTAAGAAAACATTTTCGTTACCAGAATGTAACTGAAAATCCGCTCAACGCGACCCTAAAACATTGCCTACTAAGTACCAATACTGTGCTCCTAACTGCAATTGCGTAATAAATTCCTTGTCGCACTGTTTTTTGCTGGTAAGCTTAAAAAGCGTTATAGTTTTTGGAATCTCGCGAGCAGTTAAATGAACTACTTCGCACTAAGATCTAAGGGAAAAGTGGGTCATTTTTTGCGACATAGGGAACAATCCAGTTAGCATTAAAATCTTTCAAGAAAGCCAGGTATATTTTGTCAGTTTTGGAGCTAACTTGAATTAATCAATTGGTCTGTTTCCTTTGAACACGTGATCCCCATGGAAAGTAATCTCGAGCAATCGAACTGTTTACGCAATTTTTGCGCCAACTGTTGTTAATGGCAAAGAATGCAAGGCACGTGCACCAGGGGTAAAACAACTACCCAAATGTTTCAATGATTTTGCCTAGTCCAATGATATCATATAATAATCAGGCTTGAAGCTAGTCTACATTTTTACGCAACTGCAATTTACTATCTCTTTCACATACACCTGCCTTCTAGCCCTAAGCGTAAATCATTTCTTGAGCAATTTTCATGTTTAAACCTAGGTTTGGACAAAGCTAGTTTACAAAAATTGTATTTCCTGCCTCTGAAATTCTATGATTTTGATCTAAAAAGGAAGGTGAGAATTATGTGTATCAAACACTGTTCTAACTACAGTTTTGGCCGAATGTCTCGCAAATATGAATAACTATCAATATGATAGATGCATGTAAAGGTTGCGTAATAGGAATCGATTTAACACAATTGCTGCGATTTCGTCCATATTGAGCACGTCTTCCGCATAGGGTCATCGAGTTTGTCCCAAAAATGAAGTTCAAAACAAGGCTACCTATTTAGCTTTCCCAGCAGTATATTTATTTGCGGACAAATAAAAGGACATGAGCAACAGTTATGAAATAGATTACAGTAAGATATGCACAGTACAATTTAATAAGGAGCATATTTATACTTAATATCTGCAAAAGGAATTACATTCTGCATTTAGGTTCAAAAGCAGTTTGTGTCGTTAACAATAAATAGGTATCTACCAAATTATAACCTTTACTGCGTGTTTGTTTTTCACTGCAAACAATCTTGCTAAATAAACAAGTAAAGCATATACGAGTGACGGAAATGTACATGCTTTCTTGGAATTCATTTCAGTTATATCTTTTAAGGTGAGCACACGGTAAACGGTTAAAGTTAACTTTCAACTTAGCAAAACATAATTAATGTAAGGAATTAGTAGTGACAGGATGATTGGTAATATGATTTAATAAAATCCGCCTGCATTTAGATAGACACGTTGATTAACAAATTTGTCCAATTGCACATAATTCTATATACGCAGTACTTTAACAAACTGTTGGTATTTTGTAGCTGTTTATGAACATTTTTCTTGGTGAAAAAACCTACATTTTCCCCTATACCAGAAATTAACCTATGAGTTTTTTTCATTTAAGACTAAAAGCAGTATATGTTATTGTCATGACAAACACTTATTAGATAAAGGTAAGAAAGGTTTGAAGCCAGATGTAATGGATAAAAGCTGTATACCAGACAGAATAAAAGTAAAATCCGTACGCATGAATTGTCATTTAGTTTGGTTACATAATACATAATCTTGTAATTTGCATCCTCATTTCGCGCACTAGCCGACAACAGTAACATTTAAATTCCATAAGTTGCAATTATAAGAATCGTACCGCTATGTCTTTCTGAACTTAATTAAACACTTCCCTGCTTTACTCTTAGCAAGCAATAAGATTGGCGGATAATGATTTTAAAAACAGTGCATTTAAAAGTTGCATATATGCAGAGCTAAAAAAGTACTTTTCTGAAACCTAAGATGTGTTTATCATTTTCTGTTCTGGACAACTACCTTGGATCACACAATTTGGTACTTTTTAAAACTAGTTCGCTTCCCATTTATTATGATTTTTACACCAAAGAGTTGTGTAACGATAACAATTAGCACATGAACATACAGCTGTCTAAAACAGTGCATAAGAACAAAATGTGTGGAAAATCTTATCCTCCATTGAATAGAAATCACTTATTCCATTTTTTGCAGTAGAACTGCAGCCATAAGGATGCACTGAAGGCTTGCGGAAATAAGTAACACATTTAAGGCAGCGGAGTACTAATTTGCTATAAACTGTCCGACATATCAAGAGGAAAATATCATGTGTCCAATGTTTTTAACTTTTCGAAGCCGCATGTTGACCCTAGCTTGTGACGCAAGCTTACAGTTTATAATCACAAAATCGCTTACAATATAGCTGAAACCGTTTTCCGGAATATGTGAACAAATCTAAAAAACAAAGCAAGCATGTCATATTTTCCTTATTATAATGATACTGTGGGTCAATCAGTTTTCAAAGAATTCATAGCAGAATACGGAATAACGTATTTTACATAGAGTAAGATTTTACCATATTTCATCTTAATACGTCCTCATGTACATTTGCTTCTGCTTTGTTAGTAAAACTAAAGGTTTTATTTTTAATAAGAAGGAATAGTCAAAAGTAACAGCCGTAATTGTTTTGCAGCTCTTTAACATGTTATACACTTACAAATTCTTTCTGACTTTGGGTCATTGAGAGTCAATGCTGAGCCAGTGGACATGCAATTAAGGCGGCAGTAAAAGGTTATTATTTACAAGTTAAAACCAAGCATATATATACCGCCGCCCACCTGCGATTCGTGCTCTTAAAGATAGGTAGTATGCTGCGATCCAGTATGCAATTTAATAACAAAACCTTCATAGAAACGCTTGCACGTAAAGAAAACAGTGGAAGTAGATATGGCTTTTTTGTTGTCCGTACGCATACGGAAGATGACAACGAACAAGCTGTTTTATTTTCGAAACGTATTATTGCCTTGTACCTATGGATTAGTGGCAATTAAAATAATGTGTTCATCGGTGTCATTACATCAACACGCATTTCCCGTTGTAATATTTACTTGGTGAACCGGTAAAACAATATACCAGAGTCCATATTGTGCTCACAGTTGGTGTATTATTCTTGCTTTGTACAAACCCTAGACTACAGCCCATGTTGTACAATATATCTGAGGTTTGTGAACACTACTGACATCCTAGGCCTCCAATTCGGCTCTCGCTAAATGAGAATTGTAACCGTGTGTTTTATTCTGAACCGGGCAATGCATATACCAGCATGTGCAACTGGATTTCATTTATAAAATTCGACCTAAAATATTATCATCTTGCGTTTTTGGCTGCACCGGTCTAAAGTTTAGTAAGTTCTCGTGGATAAGCCCACGTCAAAGCTTTTCGTTGTCAATTGACTGAAATATCTCAGAGCTTAAGCATTCATAGGGCCGAAAGAATAACGACAAAGCTCTGTTTAATTTTGCTTAAATTGGAAGTATAATATTTCAATATTTGTACATTTAACTCAGCTAATTGAACCAAGCCAAAATGGTTTAATATGAAAGGCTATATGGATGATTACATATAGTTTTCAGAAGTCATATTATAGCGATTGGTTAAATCGCCAAATTTTTGTCATTATCTACATGCCTTCTTTTATCTCATCATTTGGTTGAACAATGGATTTGCCGCGTGGTAAAACTTGCGTGATGTATATGTGCTATTTCCTACCACGCCGGGAAAATAAGAAATCATTAACTGAAGTTAAGATAATAAGAATATATTAAACGAATAATCCGGGCGTCTTTGAAATTCCGCTTTGATTGTAACGAATGTTTATCCACCGTAATGTACAAAGTTTGTAAATTCTTTTAAAATACTGTAGGTATATTTCTACCAAATCAAATTCAACAGCCAAACAAACAAATAATTTTGTACAAGGATTGCTATGAATATTAATATGGAAGTAGCTGATGGGTGGTAAGGAAATAAATATTTTATTCCGTTATATACCGTGTATCTTATTCCGTAACCAGAACACGGGAACGACGGTTTGCTTTTTGCAAATTACGATGCGTCTTGCGTTAGATATATCGGCTGCAGGTAATATGCAAATTCAGAATGCCTTAAGGTACCTATACATATGATAGTTGCTAAAAAGACCTGGAAATGCAGCTATTGTATCCATTTGTTTCTACAAATATATGCCGTGTGTTTAAGAGCATCAAAATATGGTCAGCATTACTATATTAGTCATGCTCAAACATTTTTAAGAAATTTCTTTTAAAACAAACAGGCCACAAAACAAGAAATAGTTTTGAATGATTTGACATTGGTAGCAAAAAGTAAAATTGTGCTGGTCTTCAAATTAGACTCAGTGCTGTCATACCAGGAATGCACTATTTCCGTTTATTCTTTCCAGTAGTATTCAGTGGATTCTTGCGAAAACTGTTGATTTCGACGTTCTTCTGCAAACAATAGAATCATTGATACTTATTTATTAAAATCTTACAACAGATTTAGCGAAAAATTAACATTGACCGTGGAGTCGTGCAACTCAGCGTCGATTGCTGCAGCTGATGAGATCGCGCAGGAATGTCATTAGCGCGGATGAGATGTGATCGAGATATTGGTGAAGATTAGTGTATATTCCTTTCACGGATGTCCACTTACTCAAAGAACCTTATTAATTAAACACTTAATGAAGGAACGAAACATTTTAGTGGATTTCTGTATTTTTTATACCGGGACTTGATGTGACGCCATGCAAAATAATTAAAGCTCCTTTACTATTGACTACGTTTCGCGATTGCGGAACCAGTCAAGGCGATATTACACCCTAATGCCATTTTCGCTTGCTTTGTAGTGTAGCTATATAAAACAGTTTTCTCACGTTCAACAACGCCGACTATTTCATTATAGTGTGCACGTCTCCAGTAACTGGCTAATCCACGCAATTCTAACTAAAAGTATACGAAATACCTATTTGGTCAAGCTAATGCTTCCGCTTCTTGAAACGTTACGCTTTGTGATATAATTTTACTCATGCCCAAAAGAGCGCTTTATAGCTAAAATACCCTTTGATATAAATGACCAAATACCCTCCGTTCCGTGTAATCTAAATCCATTATTTGTAAGTGCAAGTATCCTTCCTCAATGGCTGTAATATCACTCAGTTATTTTCCCCCGGATTCTTCTAAACGAGTAAATATTTCTTGTGCGACCTCTAACTCGCCTTCCAATTTCCTGGCTTAGGCTAATAAACACGTTTTAATTTGGTGATGAGTAAGCCTTTTGTCGCATACTAAAAAGTTTCAGCCAGTGTTCTAAAAGGCAGTTCTCACAACCAAGACAATGCATTAGCAAGTACGGTATCCAATTATTCCAATCGACAGGAATTATGGATATATTTTCCTATACTGTTTATATCGCTACTTAAAATCAAGCAACCCGACTCGCTTGTTAGTCGACACAACAGTTTTCAGTCATCAAATTCGGGAATGTTTCTAATGTCCAAATTAAATCAGGTTGATAGGTTTGTCATTTAATTAACCTTTCTACATATAGCATGTAGATTTATGTACTCGGAATCAATGCCATTCGCTAACACTGATCCCAACTGGGTACACAATTCCTAGCTCGACTTAATTAATTTTGCAAAATTATATATGAAGTAATGGGCCATTGAAATAAAATGACATAAGATGCAATTTTAAGGTCTGGCATATTTTGTAGGAAGCAATTTTCGAACAAGTTGAAGATATTATTGAAATACTGTCTACTGCGTCAGAGGAAAATCGTTGTATTTTATTGACAAACAAGGCTATCTGGATGGTTGTATATTACGTTCTCCGGCATACTTCAATGTTGCTTCCTCTACAGTTGCAGAAATAATTTTGACGACTTAAAAAGTCATAGAATTTTACTAGCCAACAATTCCAGGATGCAATAAAAGAGGCTCAAAATTTTCTTGTTAGAACACTAACAATCTTGCAAACAAAGCTGCAAAAATTGGTGGATCTAAGCGGCATGTTCCTGTTTGGTTAACCGGTAAATAGGCAAGTGGTCCAAAAATGAATTTGCACTGTAGGGATATGCAACTGCTTACAAAATTTGCTTCTGAAATATTCACTTGAAACCTATAGAGCAAACGGCATCCTAGACATTCAAAGTCTGAACTCTGTGGAAAACCGGTGAAAAACTGAGTTTTCATATATTACTACTTGTAAACATTACTGAGGGATCGAATTTGGTGAAGTATTTGTCGTGGCCAAACGCCGTAGGGCTGCTTATTATGTTCACAGTTTGTAGTGTTTTTTTGTGACATCCATCTAACAACTCAATATCTATGTGGTTACAGAAAGCACTATTTCATTTTGGAATTAACGCGAAATATCTAACAAAGAACTACAGCCCGACTACATTAGCTAAATTCGCCTAGAAGGCGAATTTTTACTTTCACGCAAAATAAATCCTTCTGGCCAGCAACAAAATAGGTCGTTTTGACCGATCTAGGGAATGTCATGGTAACCTTCAAAACTCCCTATCCTGGGATAGTCTTCCTTGACATGTGACTTCGCTCTACATGGATGGATATAAGGATAATATTTAAAATGAAAATAGTGAAGACACAGGATGGAATCGATGTTTAAATTTGGCGCAAGCTTTTGCTCCACAACCACGAATTCCAACTGATGTAATGAGGCGCTTTGGGATTGAACACTTTTATGTGGCCAGATTTATCACGTGTAGCATAGAACCATTACAAGTGTGCATGAATTCCTAAATAGATCCGCTCGAATTCCTCGGCATCTATTCGTGGGTATTATGCTGACATTTTCCCTTGTCTTTAACTGGAAGCACACCACATTTAACTAAACAATAAAGTTCCCAGATCCAATTCTTTGGATCAAACTACGACGTTTCTGATATAATGTTCGAAGTCTAAGAACGTCTGTCAGCATAGAGTGCATTCACTTTTGAAGACTAAGCATATGAAGCAAAAGAATTTTCTAAAGCTTTTGGTATTGACTGGCACCACACCGGGATTATTCGCTATCCATTGAGTGTCCCACAGCAGAAGATTTGTAAACTTATTGTGCCTTCATTAAAGCTTTTCAGTTTTGTCAGTAAAACAAGATAAAACACAGCTCTGCATCAGATGGCAGCTGCCTTTATTGGATGGGAAGCTCGTTTGACAATTCATTGAAACCAATATCAAGGCATTGACTGAGCAATAAATTTATTTTCCGCGACAGTCGCTTGATATTTTTACTATTAATACCCATCACGAATTTTCACCAATAAGGCTGTCAAACATACAATCTTAAAAATCAGACGTGTTTTAGCTCTGCTAAGTCGTTCCTGACATAATAGTATGGGTGCTGCTTCGAGCAACATTGTGATACATATGTTAATTCGAGTAAGACTGCCCCGCGCAGAGATCGCGGAATTGTTGTTCGACTGCTTCCATGCCAGCTGCTTTTTCGCCTTATTCGTACTGCATCGTTTTCGAAAGCAGACGACGCATCCCCGATAGTATGCCAAAAGTCGCGATGGGTTGTTCATTCAGACTAAAAGCACATATAAACCAAATAGATTTCTTTTATATATTCTAAAATTACTGGCCATGTTGTGTTCTTTCAGGTTCAGTAAAGCAGATATTTACACTGATGGTGGCACTCCGACCATCAACTGAGAACTGTTCGCCTATTTTGCTTTGTTCTTCTGTGACACCTTTTCGCAAATCTCAATGTTTCAGGGGCAAGCAGATTCTTCGACTAATTAAGGTCCGCAAATTGACAGCACAACGGGCATGTAGAGACCACGGTATTAATAACTAGGCTAATTCCATAACTAATGATGCCGCTGCGTTCATGAGATTCTTTCTTTGAAGCATTAAATGAAACTTGCTTCACATTAGCCAGTCTGGAACTAATCAACACATACGTGAGCCATGCGTTTGCGTAAAATCAACCATTGTTTTCGCTTGTGGCAAGCTAACCGCTAGATTCGTTAAGCAAATCTGTATCCTTGGTCTTTTTGCACAATAACATCACATTTAGCTGGAGTCCCAGTGATCGCAGTGAACAAAGTCCCCTTCAAATTGGATTGTAGTCTACATTGATATTGCTCATCGCAATCAAATCATATATGTAGTGCAACATTAACCCACAATCAATCATTCACGTCTGTGCCAATGTTTGCCTGTCGTGACCCGTAAACCAAAAAGTTAGAGGTTTCGGCAACCGCTCTAACTGTCGCCGGTTTAAGGCGTGCCATCTCCAAGTCATGAAAGGAAACAGAAGTAAATTGTGCATTACACGTGGTTAACACCCAATTTCCATCTATGTATAAGTTGGTGACACATTACAACTAAAGCTTGCAGTTCATTTATGTTAACTAGGCTGGAAAAAATTCAGATAGAGTACCGTAATGGGAAAAAACCTGAACCTCACTGTTGTTGTTATAATTGTGTTCCGCGTAGCGAATAAATTGAAAGAACAGCGTTGCATTATTGCAACAAAAATCCAGCACGAATGTTCATTTTAGCTAAAGTCAGTTCCTTGTTTTTGAACATGTGGAAGCCGTGACTTGGTTCCATAACTGTACATCGGCGATCACTTGTTGCAACTAATTTGTCGTATTTGCAGAGCGAAGCTTGGACTTTCATTGCGTGCAGGTTGAAATACCACATCAGAAGGGCACGGCTATTGACTGGGCCATTATTCGTCTAACAACAACAGACGAGCAGTGAGATATTTCCACCTCGGGTCATGGACGGCGGTAAATTATTGCAAATAAACACACTTCACTGCTTTTCAGGTCCAGGCAAAACCAGAATGAATTGACAAATGGCTAAACAACAATTGTCATTGCGATTGGTATGTAGGTCAGATCGACAACACCAAATCAGGTTTTTGGGTTGATATCGGTAGTTTTTGGTACCGTAATTCTAGGTTTCCGCGCATAGGTCGCCGCATTAGTAGGTGGATACAAACCTGGACATCATACATAAAACAGAGTTTTCTACTGCGTCCGCATTCTGAAGTTATGTTGCTGGTGTCGTACACATTGGCTTCATGTCCATCGTTATTTTGTCGAATTGGCTTCGTGAAAGCTATATGCGTAACATTACACTATGCCATGACACCTGAATATGTATTTGCCATGCAAAACAATTGTTCATATTGCGATATTATTTGCCGAAACTCTATATATTTATTTAGGCAGCGAGCTCTTTTCTAGTTTGACTGGGAAATATTCTCCAGACACTTTCCAACTGGTGTCCAAATTATAACTGTTTCATTCTAATGATATTACATGCGGATGAACTGTAATTATGCATTACATGTCCATCTAAACATCGATTCGTGTAAGCTTGACAAAGGTATACTTTGATGAACATTGTTCCTTTTCACGTTCTATATTTCCTAACAGCATTAAATAATTAGTCAGAAAAAATAAAATAACACGTGTGCATTTTCGTTTCTGTAGATACCCAATTCTCAGCATCATTGCAACTGGAAATACATCAGAACTACTATGTCGAGCGATCTGTTTCCTTATGAGTTCTAAATTATATGCCAACCAGTGTACCAAATGGTGGTGCGTTGAGTTTTTCCTTGATAGTATTGAATGTTCATTTGCACCTTATTTATTTTGAGTTTATATATATTTGAAATCGAATTAAAGGCTATCCACATAATTCAGTATGCAGAAGGAAACATGAACCTGTTGTTAAAGGTATATTTTATCCAGTTTGACTGGTGTTGCTCCACATTGTAAGTAATTGAAATTGTAATTTCATTCGTAATTTTAACGAAAACTGTTTTGGCAACAGCAGGTGAAACTATTTGAAAAGCCTTCGTGTATCCGTTAACACTAATTCACTGCCTTTAAAAATTTGAATACTAATTTTGTTTGAGCATTTAACTTGTTTTGGGCTGAAGAACTGGTTGGTTTTAATCAAGCAAACGTATTTGCTTGAAAGATATCTTGTTCGCAACATCACCTAAAAATGAGGAATTAAAAGTTCATACCATAAGTTGATATTTTGGTTAAAACACGCATACTTTATTGGAAGGTGGTGCAATTGTGTCTGTGCATCCAGCTGATGTTCTTGGATTTCAGGATAACATAAGTAATGACAGGGTAACAAAATAAAAAATATTTTAATCGAATAAACATAATCTGATTATCTATATAGACATACAATTATTTTATGTTATGTTATGTAGCTTTTAGCTTAATAGAGCACATAGAACTTGCTAAATTATCAATTTATTTATGCCCTCTTCTGTCTGTTAAATGTCGTGTTAATCCGAGGCATTCTACTTTTCTCTAGAATATGTGCACCAACAATGGACATAACAGTTTGGGTAAAGACAAATGTATATGTACCTAATCCATATTATCAATCTTCCTCATGGATATATAGGTTTTTTATCATCGAATAAATATCCATATACAGGGCGCCATAAGATTTGTGCAAGATATTATTAAAATTCTAGGAGAAAATATTTTGGTACGACTTAAGCAGGCGCCAAAACTAAAGCTCGAAACCCGACAACTTAACATGTCATGTCCAACAATACTTGTATCTAAGGACGCCGCGCATTTTTGGATTACCATGATGGATTCTGCTTTTGCCTTAGGGATTACGGTGTTATACTTGCTTTTCAGGATGATATCTACACCAATAATATTTTGGTGAGGTTTTCATTTTTTTGTAAATGTATTTGATATTATGTGGATGATTTCGGAGATCACAGTGATTGACCAAAATGAAGTGTGTCTCAATAAATCAAGATACCTGTTCCGCAGGATAGAACCAATTTGGTAAACGACAGAAGCAGAACGCGAAGAAGAAAACCATTTGTTTACATCCTTCATGCGCAACGGAAACCCACGCAATTTCATCCAAATGTACAAAAAATACAAGAGTTCAAATAGCACACCTGTAATAACAACAACGGAACGGATCGCTTTGCTATACATCAAGGACGTATCTGAATTGACTGCTAGACTCCTCAAGCTTCAACATTTGTTATTGGCTTACATACACACCAACAATTTGATAACAACCATGTCTAGACCGAAATGGAAAAGCCAGCGCCCGAACGTCGGAAGGTTATTTACAAGGTGTAAGGTAAAATTGTGATTAGAACTATGTGAGCCAAACGGGAAGAAAATAGTCAACGAGGCTACAGGAACACAAACGAGGCAGTCGAAATTATTATCCATTATCCTTGGTCTAAATGCACGCTTAAGAATAAGGGCACATGTTTGTTTGGGAGAAAACGAGGATGCTTGCGCAAGGAGTCACCAAATAATGGATAGAATTACTCGAAGTGTGGTTCTCTACAGACAGTTCAATATACCAGCGCATCGACTTAGATCCCGTATACCGGCGATTGCGA